>JBBMKA010006429.1:0-10287 GCA_037833695.1 Sechiopsis laciniata | reverse complement strand
ATCTTGCTCTAGGTTTGAAGTTAAATCAATTCATTGAATTAGTCTTGATCAAACTAATTCTGGAGTGAGTTGTCTTATGATCTAAGAGTGACAATTTTAGATTCTAAGTGTGATCTAAGTTAGCCTTCATTATGAGTTTTTGCAAGGATCCTAGAAAGACCTCTAGCTTTGTAAAATCGAGCAATATTTTGGCGCTTATCAGGTACTCTCCCGGATATCCCAAGACTAGTTGGAGAGCTGGTCAGGACCAGCTGTTGAGCGATCACTTTGGCCGAGGGTAAGAGACCCTCGAGGTTATCTGTTCAGGATCAGTTATTGAGCTGATCAATTGGCCGGAAGTTAGAGACTTCCGATGACCCAGGAGTTGTATGGACATCTCCTTCCAGGGTTCTGTGTTGGTAACTATTTGCTTGTATACTTGGATGCTTAATGATGCGTTGTTTCGTACTTTACCCCGGTTGGAGATTCTTACTGAGTGTCTTTGTACTCACCCTTATTTTCTGTGGTTTTTCTACCAGGTAACTTGGGACAGCACTAGGACGGCTAGCGGAGGAGCTGTATGATCATGGGAGCTGCCGGCGTCACTCTGTCTATGTTTATGTCTTTTGTTATTTATTCAGCATGTAGTTGGACACGAGTCCATAGGAAGTTTTATGCATATTGTGTTTTAAACTGTTTATGGTTGTTTGAATAAACACTGGCCAGGAACTTGTTTTTCTGTTTTTAACAAGGTTATATTTGGAATGTTTTAATTTTAAGGAATTTTCATTTGTTTACCTTGTCTTAAATGTTTTATATGCATGCATGCTGAGTAAGGACCAGGTTTAGGACCATTTTTAGGTCGGGTCTTTACAAAATAACTCCAGGAAAAGGTTTGTTGTTCAAAAGGACTAACAAGAGGAATAATGAAATATATTTTGATGCAGATTGGACAGGTAATATTACATATAGAAAATCTACATCAGGATATTGTTTATTCGTATGGGGTAATCTTGTCTAATCTTGTCACATAGAGAAGTAAGAAACAATTTGTAGTTGCCAAATGTAGTGTAGAAGTCGAATACAAAGCACTTGCTCATGGCATGTGTGAGGGTATATAGATTAAAAGAGTCCTCAATGAATTAGAAAGAGATGACTTACCTCCAATTAAAATGATGTGTGATAATCAAGCTACAAGCATTGCCAAGAATCCAGTTCATCATGATAGGACAAAACATATTGAAATCAACCGATACTTCATCTCAAAGAAAGTTTATAATGAAGTGGTTCAACTTAACTAATAGGCTTCTCAAAAAGTGAAAAAATACATTTATCTTTTAAAAATTATTTGTTATTTCATTTTAATATCTTATATTGTGTTTTATATTCTTTAGTTTAGGGATTCTCATGTTATCTTATTCATTATTTACGTGACGAAGCAAAAAAAGTATGGTGGCTATAAGTAGTACAGTAGTAGAGTTTAGAGCATTAACTAATGGTTTTGCGATGGTATTTGAAAGAGTTAAAATTATTTTAGATGACTCCCATACGACTTTACTGTGATAACAAGGCAACGATATCATTGCTCACAATTCAGTTCTCCATGACAGAACGAAATATATCGAGGTTGATATACACTTCATAAAGGAAAAAGTTGAAACGGGGATCATATGTATTCCTTATCTCCCAACTTTAGAACAAGCGGTTGATATATTCACAAAGCCTACCGAACCTCTAGTTTGGCAAAATGATAGGCAAGGTGGCAATGGAAGACATCTTCAAGCCAACTTGAAGGGGAGGGTTGGTTATTTCATTTTAATATCTCATTGTATTCCATATTGTATTTTATATTCCTTAACTTTCAGGATTTTCATGTATCTTATTCATCATACTGTTGGGGTTTTTTTCTATAAAAGAAATCGGCAATATAATGAATATCCTTTTTATCTCCTAAACTCGAGTAAAATTATCCTCAGATGATGCTTTGGCACTAAACCTTTCTCAAGCATGAATAAGACGTAAGTTTGTTTTTAAACATCACAATGCTTGCTTGCTTATACTCCGGAGGGATTGAAAGACGAACTTGATGTTCACCTCATTAATTTTAGTCGTTGACCATTCGCCTGTAATAGTGAGTTGAGTGACTTCATAACGAGATTACATACAAGTTATCATCAGACTTCCATCTTGGCAGTTTTCCTCTTCCAGCATAGGATCAATAAGTAGATTTTTACCAAAGCAGCTCTAGTTAACAGATGACAGTAATTGTATCAGAACTTAAATTAGTAGACTCGTAATTGTAAGGCCTTTAGGCTTTGGGATCTTTCCCATATTTCATAAATTCAATGAAATGTTTGTTTTGAAAAAATAAAACAGTAGACTCGTAAGGTAGACACTAATGACTTACCTAGATATGAATATAGTAATGAATCATCAGTGCATTATGATAGAAACGAAAAACGATAAATCCAGAAACAGTTTTGAAATTCAGTTTTAAAGACAACCAAATATCATTTTATAGCACAAAAAATATCTTCCTCAATTGCAGAAAGGAGAAAGTAGACCAGACTAGAAACAAAGTGCTTTTTGTATGGAAAAAAGAACGCATAATATAACAAATTATTGCATGTTTTAGAAAATTTTTGTTTTAGAAGTACAAAATTAATTATAGTAGAAAAAGGAGAGTTAAGAACGTCGCACATGCATACCACAGAAACTGAGGCAACAAGATCATAAAGCATAATCCCTGCATCGGCAAGAGCAAGACTGGCACATGATATTACAACAGGAAGATCACCTGCAACGACAAAATGTTAATGTAAAGAAACGGTAACTGCATGCTTTAGTTTACTTAAAAATTTACAACTTGGCAGAGAGCTAGGGATAAAAATAGTCGGTTCTAGCTCCAAAGTGATTGACAGCAAGCACAAAATTTTCATCATGGATTCCTATCTATGATGTGATGCTAACAAATAGAAATAGTTACTTGAACCAAAAAGAATAATGAATATTCTCCTCCTTATCGGCATTGAAGTCATATCGTTATAAGAATAGAATATGATACTTTTCAATCTTCGCAAAATTGACTTAGTTTGCTTTTCTTCAATACTGAATCACAAATCGTTGGTACACCCAGGTGAAAATCAACTAGAAGCTTAAAATATTGGTTCATGTTCATCCACCAACATTCGAAAAATTACTATCTATCTAAAACAACCCTAAGACCTTAGCTTACTTCCTCCAGCTTCCAACACCAAGGCAAATACATCCACGGTAGTCTTGGGGAATGTCTCCAATATTATTGCCCCTTCCAAAGCTTTATGTAACATTGACGAGAACTCCTTGTTTTCTAATCCCTAACAAAACAAAGTTCAAACAAAATGAGATAATCACGATGACAACAGTATAACTATAAACAACATAGAACAAGAGTAGTATCTTTCACACTTGTCCACGAACTGGAGTGGAAAATGCTATATAACTGACACTACAATTGAGCTGGCCAATGTCACTGTACATCATAGCTTTTTTACTTTCTCTTGGACCGATTCAAAGAATGTAGAATTTACATAATGAAGGGGAAAGCTCATAATTCATGTACTAAAAACTCCAAAAAAAAGTAGCATTAGATTTAAATGAGAAAAGGGAAGGAGCAGAAAATTTATCAGGTGGAAAGCCCACGTAGGTTTACACTTTGATATTCGAACTCTCATAAAAATAGAGAAACCTAAAAATCACCAGAGCACAATACTTGGAGTAGGGTGTAAGCTAGAACTTACACAGAAACAATGACTTTGGTATTACCGAACTCTGCATAAGCAGATCCTGGAGCAGCATTTATAGCACCAGTCCTAAAAACTGCATGCAAATAATGACTTGAGTTTCTATAAAGACAATGGCGTTTCAAATTCAACAACAAAATGTAAAACCGACCAAGTAACATCCTCAAAATCCTAATTTTCTGAAGTCAAGGACTCCATGATGAACTACCAAGTTACCAAATAGACTGAACCAAGCCTCCAAGGAAAAACCTGACTTCAATGTCGAGGCAACACTCTTCTACATTTGATTGTCAAGTAAGCCCATAGGAAATTAGTTATTAGGTAGGTGAGCACCATGGATTAAACTCCTGACACCTAGATTCTCAAATCGAGACAATATTTTAAACCATGTTGTTTGCAACTTCCCAGTGACCAAAGAATGGACCATTTATTCCATCAAAAGAATCAAGATGCTTAGCAGCAAGAATCCTTAGATTCGTTAGCATCTGCCACTCTATTTCCCTCTAGAAGTGGGAAAAGAAAATTCGATCGATTGTCTTGTCTGGCATTGTGGGTATTTTAATTATTCCATGAACAAACTCATACAATGAGTATAATAAAGTAGAGTAAAACATTGATAAACATAGAAGCAATTAGGAGATGAGAAAAACATAAATGGGTAGGATGATAAACATACAAGCAAGACGACACTGGTGGAAGCCTTGGCCATCTGGGTGAACCCAATCAACGTTGCCGCTTCTGAAAATGGGTGGCCTGCCTTTGTGGATAGTAGCTAACATAGGATACGTAGTAGTATCAGGTGTCACTTTTTTTTTTCCATTCAGAATGCCAGTCATGGCCTTCACTAGCTATAAACGCACAAGAAAGTTCTTCCATTTCAACATAAACTCGCAATCGAAATCGTCCTTTAGGGTTCAAAAAATCCAAAAAAATAAAATAAAAATAAATACCTACCGCAGTCGGTATAAATGTTCACAAAACCCACGATCGAAGGTTGAAATAATCTCTCTGCGCGAAGAAGGCCGAGGAACAAATAACCGAGGCGACACTAGTGCTCTTCCAGCACCGAACCTTTTTTATATTTATACGATTCCATAATTTAAACCTCTCATCGTTTAATGAAAATAAATACAAAAATGGCTTACATAAAATTACTAAAACTTTTCGTTTGGAAAAAATAACTTTTTAGATTTTGCACTATATTTCAAAATTAAACAATTTTATATCTAACATTTTGATAATTATCTTTTTCTATTTACATTTATACTTATTTTTTTATAAATTTATTTTACGTGAATATTAAAATAAACATCTCGTTAATATATTAAAATTTAAAATTAGCCTAGTTATTATTGTGGTTAACATTACTCCATGTAATTAACTCTTTTTTATTTTAAAGATTAAAATTGAGAATATTGAAATATCATGGATTAAAACTTTTTTAGTATAAATTGGGAGAGGGAGACAACAAACTCTACATAGGGCCACTACTACTCTCATATAATATGAGAGCTAAATACCGAACTCGTAATTGTGGGATTGATGACCATAGAGTTGAAATGGATTACTATCCATCTAGTTAACCAATGCGCCACCAATTAGAGATGTCTACGGGGTGGGGCGGGGGCGGGGAATGGTATCCCCGCCATCAAATTCAATCCTCATCCCCGCGAAATTAACCATTTTTTTTGTGGGGATGGGGACGGGGATTCCCCGCGGGCAATCTTTCCCAATTTTGATATTTTTTTTCTTTTTTATAATTTAAAATTTTAAAGTACTTTTTTAAAATAATATCTTCAAATTTGAATTCCATTGTTGGAAGAAATTCCTTCGTCCATCTCCTTGCTGAAATTAACTCCAGTCATCTTCTTAAATTCTTCTAATTAATTTAAAAAATTTAAAAATAAAAAATAAAAAAAAAACAGCACCAAATTCAAAGTAAGAAGAAAAAGACAGATAAAATTGATGAGATTCGAGAGTTTCAAGGATGAACAATCTCTGACATTTTAGGGCAAAATTGAGTTGAAAATTTGAGAAAATGGAGATGAAATTACCTTATGTTGAAAATGAAACCCAAGGCTAGATGAGTTTAGCAGTTGATTGTTGTAAGCACCATTAATTTTTCATGGGAAAAATATATTAATTTTCAATTATCTAACTAATTATTAAAGAAAAATAACAATTTTAAAAAATATATTTATACAATAAAAGAGTTCATTTCAAAATTAAATTGTAAAAAATGCAATTTTAAAAAATAAAATAACAAATAAATTGTGAACGGGAATTTTTTCACCCCGCCCACTCCCCCATTCCCCGCCTAAACGGGATTCACCACTCTGTTCGGGACCTGGGGCCCAGCCCCACGGAGAAAATGGACATCTCTACCACCAATCCATTCGATTTATTGATTAAAACTAAATTTTAATAAAATTGAACATTTTTTAAATGTTAAAAGTAAAAGTATTTGATTTAGAGACTAAATAAAAACTACCCCACTAATAACTCTCAAGTTAAAGTAGATCAAAAGAATATTTTTTTTTTAAGAATTTGCTATTATTAAATAATTTAATATTGAATTTCGTCCCACCATACCAAATATTATGCTTAAGCGAAACATCCTATAGTTTTCTGATTAGGATGCATTTTAGAGGTTCGTCATAGCGAAACATGCTTAAATGTGTGCAAATTATAAGTGTTAAAAAGAATTGTTATTCTAGTTTATCTACAGCATTCTTGATGAAGCGAAGCGAAATTCACACAAAGTCAGCTCAGCGAATGCGCCTTGAAAACATTCCACACCACAGCATAATATGAAGAATTGCCAAGGATTTCGCTCAGGCAAAGTTGGTTCAAGTGGCAGAACATGCTCGAAAAAATATCTAAGTCAAGGATGTCAAAGATCCAAGAAATGCCTTTCAATTTCAGCCATCGCTGTATGTTCGCTCTGACGCAGCCGACAATGCAGATCGTGGAGCAGGAATGTCAGAGCAGAGTAACTTTTGGCTGAGCGGCGATCGTAGAGCAGGCTTTAGGCAGTGTCAGGATCATGGAGCAGACCTTGTTGCTTGAAGCTGAAGTATAAATAGCCCATTCCTCCTTCAGTTGAAATGGTCACTCGTTCTTGGGGTCGATCCTTCATCTTTGGAGCGCCTTCGAGTTAAATTCTGATTAGAAATTCCTTAGTTTTAGCTGTAGCTTAGTTGTTTTTCTCATTTCCAGTTGTTTAGTAGTTTAGCTTTAGCATAGTCGTAGCTAGCTGGAGTTATAGAGATTTTGCTGGAGTCGAGTCAGAGTTGCTGTCTTTACGATTCCAGCCATTTCTTCTTATTTTTGTTTCCCTTTTTATTGCTTTTGTTTATTTCTCTTTGGCATTAGTTTGTAGCAAACGTTGTTATTTGGTGTTTTTAATGAAGATGAACTTTTTTTTTACATTGCTTTGAATTTATTTATCGTTATGAATAGCTAAGTTCGTCATTGGAAGGAAGTAGGCAAGTAGGAGACGTTCGCCCAAGCAAAGCTATAGCTAGTTGCCAAACTGTTATGCATGCTGCATTAACTCAAAATACATTTTGTCATAGAGCAAACTTACATGTATAACATTAGGACTGCTAAGCTTTGGTTGCTAATGAAAGAACACTTAGAGATAAGGTTCGCCTAGTGTTGTTTGCGTGATTTTAGCATTGTTTGAGTTCGAGAGAACCAAACTAGGAGCTCGAGAGAGCCAACTTTTAGAGCTCGAAAGGGCTAAAGAGAAGCCATCAATAGTTCGCTTTTTAGCTTAACGTCGTTTCGCCTACGCGAAACTCTCCTAAAAGTCTTATTCTCCTTCCGATGCAATTTACCCTAGTTTTAGTCGCATTACGTTTATTTCGCTTAGTTTAGTTTCATCATAACAAATTTCACCTGTTAGCTTGACTCTATAACCTTCGCTTAAGCATGACATTAATCACTAATCCCTGTGGAGATGACTTTTACTTACATTAAAACTTGATACAACAGGACTGTGTATACTTGCACACTCTTGGGAAACCACACACATTTCGCTTTATCAGAGTAGAGATTTTGCTCTGGCGAAATCCAAGCTGCCACGTCATCATTCTCTTTAATTATTATTTTTTAATTGTGGTGTGTCGGTTTCGTCCCAACACCCATGAATTTAGAAATTAAAAAGGAAATTTTCCTTTTTCTTATTTTATTCTGAAATAGGAGTCACGTTTTGTTTTTATTGAAATAAAATAGGTTTAAAATACCATTTTGGTTCCTCGACTTTGGAGTTTGTTCTATTTTGGTCCCTAAACTTTCAAATATACAATTTTAGTCCCTCGACTTTGCTGTTTGTCCAATTTTTGTCCCTCAACTTTCAAATGTCCAATTTTGGTCCCTCAACTTTGCTATTTGTCCAATTTTAGTCCTTCAACTTTCAAATGTTTTCGAATTTAAAAAGTTAAAAAATGGTCCTTTAGTCAAATGAATTTTTTCTCACTCCTAAATTATTTTCTCTCTCTTCCATCTTTCATAATTTCTCTCTTTAGAAGTTTTACCTCTCTTTCCCTCTTTGCTTTTCTTTTTTTTTCTTCATTCTCTTTCGTTTTCTTCTTGGTTCCATGGTACATTATGAATTTTGAAAACAAAAAGTGACAAATCAAAGTACGAAAATGATTATTTAGAAAAATTTTCTCGTTAAACAATTTGATGAGATGGATTGAAGAGAGAATAAGAGAAGAAGAAGAAAAAAAAAAAAAAAAAAAGGAACAAACTCCAAAATTGAGGGACCAAAATGATATTTTAACCAATAAAATAAAGAAGAACATGAATAGAGAAATAAAGTAGGGATAACCAGAGAAATTGTGACAAAATCGTCTCTTCGGACACTTTGTTTTTTAGTAACTCTTCGGATTCTCTTTTGTAACTTATATAACTGGGAGAATTAAGTAATAACTATAGGTTAAATCTTTTGCAATCTGTGAGGGGGCATTATTGTGAAATCACTTAAATGTATGTTCAGTCCATGAGAGGTTACAACAATTGAAATAGGAGGATTTAAACTCAAGATCTCTTGGTCATTAGGGGTACACTAATACAGCTGAACAACTATTGTTAACATGAGAAGGGGTTTAAATGGAGTCAAATTTGTAGATATTATAAAATTGGGGCTCAATTTGTAAATAGGGGAATTTGATATCAAATTAGAGCATTTTTGGTGGAACGTTTAGGATTAAGTTAAGTTGTGTTTAGTTGAGTGTAAAGTTAATATGTATTTTTTTAAATTATAGGTTGGACGAATTGTCTCATAAAAATAGTCTAATTGTACGTAAATTATCCTTCCAGCACTTACAATTATAAAAGAAAATAATAATAATAATTTGGCGGTAATAAATGTAATTAAAAACAAGGTGATCATTGAACATCGAATGTGTATTATTTATTGATAACAAAACATTAGTAATTACTTCTTTTTTTCGTTCAAAATGGCACGCGTGGGGAGCATCAACTCTTCTACATAATTTTTATATGCCTTCATAGGATGGCTTTAAGATTTCAAAATCTCGATAGTTAAACCAACCACTAAAAGCTTGAGCACAATTCTTTCCCATTATTTTGGCGAACACACAACAATTTAAATTCAATTCTTTCTTACTTATATTGAAGTAATTGGCATTCCACCTAACATTTTGCACTTTGTGACACCCTTATGAGTGATCTTTCTTTGAGAAAGGCATAGTGGAGTTTAAGGTTTGCTATGTAGTAAACTTTTCTAATCACTATATATCGTCTCATCCTTTTTTTTTAGGAAAACAATCATTTTATTCTGAAACGACAATATGAGTAAGAGAAAACTCCGATCATATTTATGCATTCTTTTTTTATACAAATTAGGAGAGGAAGACCACATATCCTACTATAGAGTACTACTACATATACGGTGGTATGCGCTGAATTACTCTAATAATAAAACCAATGTTGTAGAATACTTCTGTCTTATAAATTAACTTTTTTGACTTCTTTAAAAATTAAGATTTGGCCCTGCAAACAATGCACCCACTAGTAAAGTGTGTTTGAGCCACTAAGAATAAGGCAAAAAATGAAAATGAAGATAATTCTTCGTGTTTAGGCTACCAAAAATCATTCTTCCTATAATTATGTTTGCCAAAAAACACTTTTTTTTTCATTTTCCTCCTAGTTACTTTTATTCTCTCCAACAACTATTTATATATCACATTAGTATTTTTCACTCTCATCAAAATTCATTATTTTATTTTTTCCATAATCATTCCCTTTATCTCGAAGTCAAACACAAATAATCATTCATTTTCTATTCTCTCCCTAATTCTCATTCCTCATAATCATACCATTCCTCCTCCCAAACACACCCTAATGTTTCGAGATCAGGTCCAAAACGGAAGAAACGGCCAATTCATCAAAATGATTTCTTTTGAACGAAAACTCAGTAAAGTTGATCCAACTGATTAAATAATCTTCTTACACTATTGAAGAACGTTCCAGAAGCGTGCCAAAAAAGTGCATT
>JBBMKA010006428.1:0-40136 GCA_037833695.1 Sechiopsis laciniata | reverse complement strand
CACATAATTAATCAAGATAATGATAATTATTATTAGATTATTGTTATGACTTATTGATGTTACAAACAACAAGTTTAATTCATAAATTTCAACTTTGGTTTTCTTATAAACATTATTTTTATATGAAAAATACATATTGATCAAATACATGAATTGATATTCGTCTAGATGAATTAATTCATATATATTTAAGCAATAATAAAGTAAATTGTTCAATAGATATATTCATTAAGATATAATGTATATAATTTTAGGTAACTACCCACCGGAGAACCTATAATTATGTTGTTTATAAACTAAAATATTACAGTTTTTTAAGCCTATATCCTTTGCGTAATGTTAATAAAAAATTATTTGGTCTCCAAGAGGAGGCATACTAGTCGAAAGTTTGGGTTTTGAAGATGTCCTTCTGTCAAAGTTTCAAGTCGAAACTCACATGTGACATTAATTAGTAGACCTCTGTCGTATTTCTATTTCTTCGGTGAAATTGATTTAATAGTGTTTAATATTTGTTGCATTGATAGAAATCATTAAATATATAAACTTTTTTCGTCTATTTACTAAGTTCATTTCAATTTTCAATTATGCACGAATTTCTTTTAAAAATTACTATTCATTTATTATGATTATATATGAAAAAAATCCTATAAATATTATATCTTACACATAAATTATATATATGGCTTTTATTACCAACGAAAATTGCAATCATTCTTTTCAATCACAAGCACTAAGATTTTAATTGGATACTAACAAACATTTTGATTTGATATTTTTTTAATTTATATTTTGCAATAATTATAAACATTTTTTTTTCAACCAAAATTATAAACAATTAGTTTTAATGTTTAAGTAAAAAGAAATGATGTCATCCTATGCCATAAAGATTATGTAAGATTTGGCCCCAAAATATTTAATTTTGAGAATGAAACAAATTACTCCTAAACTCAGAGTTTAGGCTCACATGATGAATCTTGTAATTTATTAAATATAAAAGTATGGCAATCAGCTCCTATAAAAAAAAATATTGCCATTAACTTTTTCTATCAATTGATTTTTACATTTTTAATCACTCCATTTTAAATATAATTTTTATTTAGTTCTCATGTTTCAAAATACCTAAGATAACAAATCATAGTTTTATAACAAAATGTTGACTAATATTATGCCTAAACCAATTTTAAATTATAATATATTAATGAAGTGATTATTTTTATCTTAACATGAATTTAGTTTTTAAAGCAAGAAAAATTACACTAAAAAAATATACCAGCTAAATTAAAATTAAAATGTCAAAAATAAAAGTATCTTAGTTTCGAAAGTGTCATTATTCTACCATACTCTGTTTTCCACCATTGGAGTTGTGGTTAATACTTGTGAGACTTGTGTGTCAATGGATTTGGAATCATAATTAAACTTCAAAAATTGCATTACTTCAAGATTCGAGGGCCTTTTATAGAGTATTTTCGGAGAAATCCAATGTTTGCTTATGATTATACTTAGTAACCCACTTGAAAATATGCAGAAAACAAATGGTACAAATGGGTAAAAGGTTTGAAGACCACAAATTTGAACTTTGAGAGAAATAATTGATCAAATTGAAAGATTTATAGTGGTTAGTGCAAATTTTACTAACAAATATGTACTTGATTGCATAGGATATGTGACTATTATAAAATATATATATATATATAAAACAGGAACATGCTAAGGAAAAATTTGTTGGTCTTCATCAAATATGACACAAAAAAGAGTAACAGCAATCTAAGTCAGTTAAAGGAAACAAAATTGCTAAACTGCATTAGTTCAAATAAAAATAGAGCATCACATAAGCAACACTAATAACATAAACAGTGAGAGATTCCAACAACAAAAACACACACTTGTTCCCCAAATGCAATGTCTAAATTCATAATCTTAATCCTCTTCCTCTCCTTCGTTCTCGGCAATGTTGAAGTACCTGAGTTCGTAAACATTCCTATCTTTGTTTGCAGCAATCACTCGTAGCCAATCCCGCACATTGTGTTTCTTCAGGTACTTCTTTGTCAAGTACTTCAAATACCTAACCAGACAGACGATCATTAAATCAGTCATTCATTTTCTTTAACAAGTAATTTATAGAAGAAATCAAGTTCAGCAAGGATCTCCAAAGACAAATGGTTAATGCTTAATGCTAAATGTCTTAAGGACAAATAGAGAAACTAATGCTATTCAGATATTAAATTTCCAACTGCCTAAGTCACTTGTCAAACATTACCAGTGAATAAAGGTTATGATTCTGATTAGTAAACCATATAGTTCTATCATAAAGAGGTTCCTAAATCTTTTTATGCTGTGATGAAAATATCATCAAAATCAGAACCCTCCACATAAAGATACCAGTCAGTCCAATCAACTCCACGAACATTGTTTTTTTGATACAGGGGTAATCATGCCCGTCCCTAAGCCAGGCACAAGAGACATCGAAGGAGTAATGTCACAAGTGAGTCTCGAACCCAAAACCTTGAAGGGAGCATACCTTCAAAGTCCAAGTCTACAACCACTGTACCGCCCCTCAGGGAGAACTGCATAAACATTGTCGATATCATACTGATACTGCAATAAAAGTAGCTTACAGTCTTACACAAAACTACATTGTTCCATTGGAGAAGGAAAAGGGGGAAATAAGTAAAATAACAAAATCACGAAACATTAGAACTACACACCCACATTAATAATTGCATAAAAATGAACTAAGAACAACCATTAGAATAATGTCCTATTTCGATTGGTATCTCATTTTCAGAAACAAACATATGCAATCAGGTCAATAAAGAAACATAACAAGCTCACCATGATTCTGCATACAATTGAAATAATAAAGATTACTGGCTCTATGTTTCAAATGCGCAAGAGTGCAGGGGAACTAGAACACGAATTATCCAATATGAACAGTCTATTTTATCCCAAATTTCAGAAATTGAAAAAAATAGAAAAACGCCCAAAAATTTAAAAAACGAAGCTCTCTATACTAATGGAATCAGCCCTCGTGCCATATCTTTGAATTCTACAAATGAAATTCAGTAGATTCAACCAATTTCATTATTCACAACAAAAATCAAACCATAACAAACCTAATTTAAAAAAACATTTATTCACAATTTATATGCAATCAACAGAATTCTACAAATGAAATTCAGTACATTCAATCATTTTCATTATGCAGAACAAATATCAAGAACTCAAATTTGTAAAATTCTCTTGTTGGTAAATCAAGAACTCAAATTTATAAAATTCAAAACACTAACCACTATCAAATCTTCAACCTAGCGACTCAAATTCATACTTCTAATCTAACTACATTCAAATGACAACTTCAGAACAAACAGTAACCGCAACATAGATTCAGAACAAACAAATGATTCAAATGTAAAAAAGAAAAAACTAATACCTCTTAGAGAAATTACTGTCAGAAGTGACGGTAATTTTACTCTTCTCACGAGTAACAGAGACGGCGTCGCCAAGAGCTCCGGCCTTGCCTCCGACCTTAATCCTCTCGAGAAGAAACTTCTCCAGAGAAGCAATGTCCATAATCTTATCTTCCACCGGCTTCGTACAATCGATTGTGAAGGTTACTCCCTTCTTCTTCCCCTTGGGACCGGCTGCACCTCCACGACTCATTTTCTATAAAAAATTTCTGCAATCAAAAGGCAAAAACAAATGTATTGATGACTAAAAACCACTAGTTTCGGATCATTCATAGATGAAGAGAAATTTACCAGTTGTTGCAGAGAAGTTCGACGGCCGCCAGAGAATCCCTAATTGAGCTAGGGTTTTGTTTATATAATAACGGACTGGGCCGCCATGGACTCCATAACTTGGGCTTCATTCAAGCTTCTATACGAAATTTACATGGGCCGTTGAAGTCAGACTGATTGACTTATTTAAATCTCATTCTCGTTTTAGTTTTTTTTTTTTTAGAAATACACAAATTAGAGTTTCACTTTACTATAATCACGTCTGTCTCTAAGCTGAAGTTATCGAAAGATTGTAGAATAGAAGGGAGTGTTTGCCATATTTAGTGAGTATTTAGTTTTAAGAGTTATATTGAAAAATTATTTTGAGTACGTAAATTTGAGAATTGTAATAAAAAACTCGTTTAGATGTGGTTTTTGTATAGATGACTTAGAGTCAAAACCTTGTTTGAATGTAAATTTTAAATAAATAGTTATTTTGAGTAGTTAATAAAGTAATTATTAAAAATGAGTTATTTTGATTGATTTGAAATGAATGATTAAAAATGAATGGTTAGTTATAAATGAATGATTAGAAATGAATGGTTAGAAGCGAGAGTTATTTTAAAAAGTAAAAAAAAGAAGAATCAGTAAAAATTTGTTTAGATGTAAGTTTTCGAATAGAAGTTAGTAAATCCTCCAACTAAATGCTCTTTAAATATGACAAACAAACAGCTCTGAAGTTGCTACAATTTTTTTTATCACAAGATAAGTATGATTTCGTATAATATGGGTACAAATAAAATGGGTTAAAATAGGTTAAACAAACACTAAACTATTAAAAAAAAAAAAAAGCTTATCAAAATTAAAATTGAAATAATATTTTTTTTTTCTTTCTATTTCTTTTAGTTTTAATTCTCATAATTAATATTATTACTCCAATTTTCTAATTTTGGACGATTAAATTTAAATTATTCATCTTTTTAAATTATTATTTTTTATTTAAACAATTTTTTTTTTGTTATTGTGACAAAAAAATCGAAATAATTATTATTTTTATCTTTAAAGTTAATATATATAAAATTATTATTATCTAATTTTCTATATTTAATAATGATTGAACTAAATGAAATTAATATCGAAAAGATTGGTAACTTGATTTTATTGTTTGGTGCTAATTCAGCTCAACCACACTGTCACGAGTTCGATCATGAAAATCGATACTTAACTCATTTATTGAAGAGAGAAGTAGTACCCTCCCTAATTTGTACTAAAAAAACTAAATGAAATTAATAAATTTAAATTATTCATATTTACAAATTCAAACTCTTTTAATCATGTAAATTTGTGGGTCAAATAGGTCCTCTCATTAGAGAGGATACTAAATTATATTTTTTTAATTCATGGAAATACATAGCTTAAGGTTACTAAGCTATTAATCTTTTTAGCATGGAAAAAAGAATTATATGGTCAAAAATTGAAGAAGGGGACAGGGCCCACCAAATGAATTTGGTTTTGTCGTCAGGCCTAGAGATGGGAGGAAGCTGGGATGCCGCATGGAATTTGCATAACTTATTAGTGATCGTTGAAGAGCTGTGTAATTCTTGAACAATTCGAAATGTTACGAAAGTGGCAACACTTTCAATACCCACTTTATTACTTTTCTTATTCTTGATTTTACGGTTTATGGTGATAGATTTCTGTTTGGTGACTTCATGCTTCTTTGTATTTTTCAATTATTGCAGTCGGAGGAAGAGTTGTTTGATCAAGGAGATTCTATTTTGGCGATGGTTGAGTGTTACTTTCATAAGAGTTTTCGTTCCTCTACGGTCTTGAAGTTCTTGTCTTCTTCTTTGGTTGGTTCTTGCTCGTCAGTGGTTTCTATGATGATACTGTTAACTCCTAAAGCTTCTTCAATGTCAACTTATGTAGTGTTGACTATTTATTTTTGACCTTATACGTTGGGATCTATTAGTCCTTTATGTAAGTTAGCTAGTTTGAAAGGTTTTTCAAATCACTTTAAGAGTTTTTTTTTTATTAATATCTGTTCTTCTTTTGTTTTGTCTTGGCTCGAGTTATGGGTCAAGTTGAAGTGTCTTTTTTTGGTGTTTTTCTTGCATTTTGTTTACTTTCTTACACGAATTTTATTGTATGTTTTGTTTCAATAATGGGTAAAATATCATTTTGGTCCCTAAACTATTATGTAAATTTCATTTTGGTCTCTGAACTTTCAAAAGTTCAATTTTAGTTCTCAAACTATCATTTTTGTTCCGTTTTGGTCTCTCAACTTTCAAAAGTCCAGTTTTGATCCTTCAACTTTCTAAAAAGTTTAAAAGTAGTCCTTAAGTTAGAAAATGGTAATCAAATTTTAAGGTTTATGCTTTTTTTTTAAATTGAATGCACACGTCTTAGAGAGAGGTGTGAGAGAAGAGTGAAGAAGATGATAATAAATTTATTATATTATTCTTATTTTGCCACCTTATCAAGTTATTTTTTCTAACTCAATAGAAAGTTGAATGACCAAAATTAGACTTTTGAAAATTGAGGGACCAAAACGGAACAAAAATGATAGTTTGAGAACTAAAATTAAACTTTTAAAAATTCAGGGACCAAAATGAAATTTACATGATAGTTCAGAGCCAAAAATGATATTTTTTTAAAAAAAGAAAGAAGATATATTAAAAGTTCAGGTTTTCTTTAAGCGACAAAATATATATTTACGTTATTAAAATCGTGTCTATTATTCAATGAAATAACTTTTTCCTAATTCTATTAAAAAAAGTAGAAATAAAAAAAATTCATCCTTATTATTGGCATCCATCTGTTTATGTGACTGTAAATTTGAAGGAAAGGGCTTTTCGCTAAATCAAGCATCGAATTGGATAGAAGAGAATTGCCTGGTTTTCCAATTTCGGATCTTAGAAATCTCTCTGATTTCGACGAACAAAAATCCTTCAATCACAAGTCCAGCTTCTTCTAGGTATTTGTTCTAACTCGATTTCATCTTCCTCCTCTCTTGATTTTCACCAACAATCTTTGACTTTCAGTGCTACGATTTCTCCCAACTATTACCCTAAATCCAATTTTTCGATTTCTCAATCTCATGGCGCTTATTTTAGTTTTTGGCTTTTGCCCATTTCGTTCTGGATTGTAGATTTTTGCCTTCCCTGCTTAATTTGATGGAGATTTTCAGTTCAAACTTATCTTTTTCCTGTTTTGTTAATTGGGTTTAGTACTGTAATGTTTATAATCTTGTTTTGTAGCTAAATCTCGTAAATGGCTGGTAGAGCTCAAATCCCCACCAAAAGCTCTGCGCTTATTTCTATGATTGCTGATGAGGTAAGCCCCGCCCAATATGTTTTCATATTGCTACAGCTTTTCTGGGTACCTTAAATTATGGTTCAATAAGAGTTAATTATACAAATTTGTTTGATCTTATTGTTATGTGCGTTTGGTTTTTTGTTTACGGTGAACCGTTCACTTATGTGATCTTATTTTTATGACATATGTGATTCAACTAACTTGAATTATGGTTCAATAAGAGTTAATTGTACAAATTTGTTTTATCTTATTTTTATGTGATTTTGGCATTTGGTTCTCTGTTTACAGTGAACCATTTTTTTTTTTGAGATTGGGGGAGGAAGGATTTGAACCCATAACCTCTTGGTCATTAGGTGTACATTGATGTCGCTGAGCTCTTGTTGACATTTAGAATGAACCATTTACTTATGTGATCTTATTTTTATGACATGTAATTCAAGTACTTCATAAACCCGTGTCTTAATATGGGTTTGTTTCCATGTCTTATTTGAGGTTCCATCTCAAAATTAATGACAATGAAAGAATAACTCATATACCTTGTAAATGTTGTGAGATATCCCATCTATGATCCTAAACATGCCCTTCAAGATGGTACCTCATTAAGTTCACCATTCTTGAATCAAATTTCAATTTCTTTTTATTTTATTAGACTGAATACTCGTTTGGACTCTATGGGCTCTGATAACATATTAGATAATTTGAGGTTTCATCTTAAATTGGACTTTATGAGCTCTAATACCATATTAAATAATGTAGGTTCCATCTTAAAACCATTCAATGAGGTGAGTAGCCCGAATACCATATAAATGTTGGGAGACATCCTCATCTTTCTAATGTGTTATCTTCAACATTGTTTGTCACGTTTACATAAATGTTTACATAGCCCAAATACCATATAAATGTTGGGAGACATCCTCATCTTTCTAATGTGTTATCCTCAACATTGTTTGTCACATTTACATAAATGTTTACATAAGTAGTTAGTTAGTCTTGAGTCCAACGAGAGTAAACACTATATTATTGGTCTTTCTATGAAATTGTCAACTTTCAATAAACATACATTATATACGTTGTTTCTTCTGTGTTTTAGGTTTATTGATCACTTAATTGCAAATTGCAAGGCATAATAAAACATCTGTATAATGATAATGATTTGGCTTCAGCTCTTTCCTTTGTGCTGTGCATCATGAACTATGCATTGGTGTTTGTTATATGTTGAAACTAAATTTTCTTCATAATAGGATACGGTAGTTGGATTTCTTCTAGCTGGAGTTGGCAATGTTGATCTGCGAAGAAAAACTAATTACCTTATAGTGGACTCAAGTAAGTTTCCCTCTGATTCAAATTTCTTGTAACTCTGATTTGCTATTTAACTAGTAACTCTGGTGTCCTATTTTGTTAGCCTCACACTACAACTCCTGTGAATTTCTGAATTGCAGAAAGTCTTGTTAATTGTTATTCAAGATAGTCTTTTTGAAGTTTAGTTTTTCACACACAAAAAAAACCCAGTGATAAACGTAATGTTCTGAATCAACTTTCCAAAAGTTGGTGCAGTATTCCAGTTTGGAACTTAATTTTGACACAAAAGAGGAATTAGTTGAAGCCAAGATAAATTTGTTTTACTTCCAATGAAAATTCAGTAAAAAAAAAAGAAGCAGATGTATGTTTCTGTTCTTTTTTTTTTCTTCTTTTTTTGTAAGTACAACAACAATATTGGAAATTAGGAGATTTGAACTTGCAACTTCTAGGTCGAAGATACATGTCAATTATTGCTACACTGAGCCCTCTTTGACAAAACAGATGTATCTATGTCTTCTTGTGCGTGTGAGAATCATCGAACACAGAGAGGCCCACTAAAAAATCGGCAGTAGTAAGGATAGCTGCTTTTAATATTAATCTTGTAAATGAAGGGTATTTAAAATGTATCATGGACTGTTGTATGTACTGCTGTCTTGGTTGCGACGTCCTTGACTGTTCAATAACAGTGATTGATGATGCTATGGTTGAACCAAGAACAAAATTTTCAGTACTTGATTGGATTCTGTTAATCTTACTTCCCAAGTCTAGAGAGCCGCTTTGTGTGATTACCTTTTTTAAAATATTAACTTTTTTTTTAACATCAAAATCATTATTGAGAGTGGGATTTGAACCAGCGCCCTTTTGAACCAAATATGAACTTTTTCATTTATTCAAATATACGTTTCGATCGACTCATTTTTCTATCCCCTCTATATGTCTCAAAAGTTTGAACTGTAATATCTCAGAGACAACTGTTAAACAAATTGAAGATGCTTTCAAAGAGTTCACTACAAGGGAGGATATTGCAATAGTGATGATTAGTCAATATGTAAGCTATTTTCTGAAGTCCCTTTCTTTCCGATGCATCTTTTGTTTTTTTAAATTATTATTATTGTGACTAACACTCTAGTATGAGCATCTGTTGACCCATTTTCCCAAAAACTTTTTTTTATATTTGTCCGTAACCCCCTACAACATTTAGTTGTAAAAGTTAATTTTTTGGTGGGTAGTCACCATAGATTGAACATGTAACCTTTTGGTTCCTCAAAACCCTTTTGACTATTAAGTCGTTCTTCAACAACAATTCCTCTGAACCCGACATTCCTATATGATTACACCTTAATATGCCTCCTGCCACTAGGAACTAACATTGTTTGTGATATCTGTTTTCTATATTTGTTTCATCAAATTGTAATACAAATTTTGAGTTTCAGGTTGCAAACATGATCAGGTTTTTGGTAGATAGCTATAACAAGCCAATTCCTGCAATATTGGAGATTCCTTCCAAGGACCATCCATATGACCCTGCTCATGATTCAATTCTTTCTCGAGTAAAGAACCTGTTTTCTACCGAATCCGTGGCGTCTGGAAGGCGTTAAAAAGATTTGCATCCTTCATCTCAACCTTTATGAAGTTGTTCATCTTTCTTCAGACATGCTGCACTTGGTATTCCCCGTTTGATAATTTTATTCATATTGATCACTCGAATAAAAACTGAAAGAAACATGACACTAGAGGAGCTTGTGCCATTGTTTTTCTTGTACCTTACCCATTACAGTTTTTTTGGTTCTAAATGTTGGTGGGAGATTTGAACCTTGAACCTCTTGATCGGGTATATATCTTAATCGATTTTCAAGGTTTGCACTTCAATCTGCTACTTTGAGGCCTTATATGCTCACTTGGTGCATATTTGGTAAAAACCAACTGCCTACAATGTTTTTTTGGTGTTTTAATTTAATCCATTTTGCAGACTATCAATCATCAATAACTGTCTTATTTTTTCTTTCTTTTTAACTGGTTCAAAATTAAAATGCCTTAGTTTTTTTTTTTTTTTTTTTAATAACATTTAGTTCTCAACAAAACTGGTAGTACTGTGAATGCATGCATAACTTAGTTTTCAAAATTCTTCTGCCACTGATCTAAATCATGATGTATAGTATAATTTCAAATGAATTTAGTTGATATTTCTAAGATATTTTTTTAATATACCCACATTTTACTTTTATAAAAAAAGTATATGTTAGTTTCATCTTCTGAAGTGGGCAATTGATTCCCCACTCCATATATATATATATTTTTTGCTTTCTTTGAACTGGTTCAAAATTAAAATGCCTTAGTTTTTTTTTTTTTTTTTTTAAATAACATTTAGTTCTCAACAAAACTAGTAGTACTGTGAACGCATTAAATTCTTAGTTTTCAAAACTCTGTTGACCACTGATATAATTTAAATGAATTTTAGTTCATATTTTAAAGATATTCTTTAATATACCCATATTTTACTTTTATTAAAAAAAATGTTAGTTTCATCTTTTGAAGTGGGCAATTGATTCCCCACGTCATATATTCAACAACAATAAAAACATAAATTATTAAGTAAATAAATATATATATATATATATATAAATTAAAAGTTGAGCTCAATCAACATAATATAAAAAAAGTTAAAAATTTAAATTTACATCCCAATCAATAATCATTATAAAATTAAAAAAAGTATTGATGTTGATTTTGTGTTAAAAAATAATGGTAATACTTAAAAATGAGTATAAATTTGAGGGTTTTTGAAAAATTATATTTAAATGAAATTTATTTGTTCATTACATATTTTAAAAAAAGGAGCATGAGTGTAATCAATATAAGTGTGAACTTATGATTAATAAGTTATTGATTAGAATTCATTGTTGAACTCAAAAAATGTTTATCCACTGCATGGATTATTTTAGATCTACTTTTATATATATAAAAAATTGAAAATTCTAACACTTGAAGGGGCCACATTTAAAGCGCATGACAAAATATAGATAAACTCTTTACCATTATATGCCGACCATTAATCATATAAACAAGTTTTACAACAAGTTGGGGTGGGAGATTAGCCCATGACTGGATGTACACATGTCACTAAACTACTATCAGATTCAACGCATACAAGGAAATGAAAGAACAAAACTTTTTCAATTTTATCAACGGAATCCAGTCCAAAATAAAGGAATCCAACTAAACTAACATAATTTTAAATATCATATCGAAATTTGTCTGGATTCATAAGATTAAAAACAAATAACAGAAACTCCAAAATTGTAAACAAAAATAGCAGTTTTGCATAAATTAATCTCTTCTTACTTCCCAACTTAAATTTCCCTAGAAAATTACTGAAACCGAACGCCACTCCCACATATCTATCGATTATAAAAGTGATAGCAACCACAAACAATCAATGATGATATCTCATCTCAAACCAAATCTGTATTTTCTAAATAAAAGTTTACAGACCATGTTGGAGTGGTCCAAGAATTTCATTATTGGAGTGAGCTTTGGGCTTGTTTGACAAGATTGAAACCGATTGCCAGTCCTGCAAAACCCCAAGAAAATTAGTTTAGAATCCAAAGATTTAGTACAATTCTTTTGACTAATATTCTGAAACAAACTTCAAAATATTTGTTGGGTCATTATAAAATCAGTATTCTTTTTCATTAAGAATCTAATCACATCAATCTAAAAAAACATGATTGCCAAGCTCTTTAAATGGAAAAAGGGAAAAAAATGAGAACAAACCAAACATTGAAAAGAAAATTCAATCAGCATCTGTTTTATAGAGTATACAATTGATAAAAGCAAAAGTACAACATTTCAAACCATGCAGTGTGTATTAGTCTAGTGTTAAGATAATTTGATACCCACCAAAAAGATCATTTGAGGTTTCATCAACAATATTGTGAGCAATTTCCTTTCCATGAGTCAGAAAATTTATAAATCAAAGGGGGAGAAAAGGAAAATACGCAATTAGGCCTTCGGTTTCTTCCCTTTGGCATCGCTTGTGGTTGGTTTCGCCTTGAAGGGCATAAAAGTCTTTCCACCCATGAATGGTTGTAGAACTACAGGTATCTCAACCCCGTCATCTTTCTGGTAGTTCTCAAGAATGCAGCACAAAGTTCTTTCTGTTGCTGTGAGCGTACAATTCAACATGTGTACATATTGCTTTGTCTGCTCATTGCTCTGCAGTTGCACGACAGAAACGAAATAGCAGTTAAACAATTGGAAGTCCCGGGTCCGGGTTCAACAACCAAATGGCAGAAACAATCCTAATTCAGAAATTCAACAGTAACAAAAAAGAACTAACCTTCTTCTGGCCGTATCGGGTCTCTAATCTTCTGGACTGATAATCAGTGCAATTTGAACAGGATACTAACTCTCTGTAAGTCTGAGATGCAGGAAACCATGCCTCTAGATCATATTTCTTGGCAGCTGCATCATTTAATGCACCAGAAACTATAGACACAACTTGGTATGGGATATTTAACTGCCAAAACATAAGATTGAACATCAGACCGAGAATGCAGCTAATCTGTTTCTTTTAATGGAAAATCAAACTTCCTGTGTAAAAAATGAAGGAATACAAGAAAACAAAACATGGAATCAGACCTCTGCCTGAGATCTGTTCTCAACTGCTCTGAACATAACATTTTCTCTTTTAAGAAAAAATGTTTCACAAAATAGCCAATAAACAGCTTGTATACTTGTAAATTGTAATTCGTAAATGTATAAAAAAACGCAAACATAAGGAATATAGGTTACCGTCTTGTAGAAGTCCTCAGAATTTTTAAGCATCTCTTCGTGCATGTCCCATGAATCATTGTCATTTGGGCTGGTGATACAGAATTGCTCTACTTTCTCAAATTGGTGGACTCGGAAAATTCCAAGAGTATCTCGTCCATGGGAACCTGCTTCTTTGCGGAAGCAAGTTGAATATCCAGCATATCTGTAAAGAACATAAGCAATGGTAATTTTTTTTAAAAAAAAGCTTTCTCAGGGAGGGTGGAAAGGCTTTCATTGAGATGCAAGAACCTTAGAGGCAATTGGGAAGGATGAATCCAATCTTCAAGATGGTATGAACAAATTGGTTGTTCAGCAGTGGCAATTAGATACTTATCATCTCCTTCACCAGTAACCTAATGAACACCAATTATATCATGCTCATATTTTGGCATACTTCCACAGTTGACATAGCAAGAAACTGTTTTACTAAGTGCTGCAATCCCTTATTCTGAAATCCAGGTGAAAACTATACTTTCCAAGGAAATAAAACGTTAAAGTTTAGTTTGAAATAAAAAAAAAAGTATAAGAAAAGATTTTATATCACATGATTTGAAGAACTAGAAATGGTTTTAACACGGTTTTGGGGTTTAATATGAGAATGAATTTGAATTAATTTGTTCAAATGTTTACTAGAAAGGAAAAAAACAACCTAATTAGGAATTGACTTTGAATCCTGTAATATTTAGCCATTTAATCTGATTTTGTTTTACTAAAAACTCATTTGAAATCAAGCTTTTATTTCAAGAAACAATGAAAGATTTCATTTGGAGTCCATTAGGACAAAAAAGTTTCTTAAAATCCCGTTGAAACAGGCAGAGGGTAATAACAGGCTCAGCAGACCTTATAAAGCTCTTCATCAAATTGTGCTAGTTGAGCACATCTAGCCATGGCGTCTTTTCTCATGAAGAAAGGAGTCTGCATTGCTGTGAAACCCCTTTTCTCCAAAAAGTCAAGGCCATAATTTATTAAAGCTTGGTTCAAACGCACACCATCTCCTTTTAGGTAGTAGCCTCTAGCTCCTGCTATTTCAGAACCTACATATTTCCATCAAGTTTGAATCAGCTTAAAAGCTTAATCCTGCATCTATAGATTTAAATTTTTGGCTAAATTATAGAAAAACCGTTGAACTTTGTTTAGAAAATACCCTTGAACTTTCATTAATACCCTCAAACTTTCAAAATAAAATTTTTAAAAAATACCCTTACTGTTAGTACTTTATTAAAAAATAATCTGAACTTTCAAAAAGTTCCAGTAATACCCTTAATTTTTTATTTTTTTTAAAAAAAAGAGGTTCAAACTACCCGTACCATTAGTAAACAATCGTCAGAACGTCATTTTAAAAATACCCTGAAAACTTTCAAACGTTGCATTAATACCCTTGACCTTAAAAATAAACTTTTTAAAAATTTTTTTTTATAAAGAACCGAAGTTTCATTGAGTAGAATGAAATAACAATACAAGGAACATACAAATAACGCCTTAAAAAAGCCCTTGCCATGTCCATAAGTATATGGACAAAACTGTTGATCTACACCCCATTAGCGACTTCATTCATTTCCTCTCATTTCTGATCTGCTTCAATCTATGACGTAATAGTCTATTTTTCCTTTTCCCCCTTTCTTTTCAATGCCCTCTTACTCTCTGTTCCATATTTGACATTTAATCTCTAAAACTACCCCTATTTCCTCTCTTTTATAGTCTGCTTCAATCTATGATGCAACAGTTCTCTATTTTTCCTCTCTTAAATTATCCCATCTTTAAAAAATGGGGGTAGCTTTAGAGATTGAAAAATGCAAGAAGAGAGTAAGAGGGTATTGAAAAAGGAAAAAAGAAAAGAGGAAAAATAGAGAAATGTTATGGCCATAAATTGAAGCAGATCAGAAAAGAGAGGAAATCAAACAAGGAGGTAATGGGGTATAGATAAACGATTTTCATTCATATGCTAATGGTAAAGACATTTTAAAGTTTTTTTAAGTTAAGGGTATTAATGCAACTTTTGAAAGAACAGGTATATTTTTAAAACGAAGTACTAATGGTTTTTGTCCGAATACTAATGGAAAGGGTATTTTGAACTATTTTTTTAATTGTTGAAGGGTATTGCTGAAACTTTTGAAAGTTCAGTGCTATTTATTAAACAAAGTACTAATGGTTTCGGTTCAAAACTAACCGTTTGAACTTTTTTTAAAGTTTAAGGTACTAATGAAATCTTTGAAAGTTCAATATGTTTGAAACCAAGTACAACAACAAAGTTTGAAGGGTATTTTCTATGGGATATAGAAAACGTAAACAAAAAGGATTCCAATGTAGTGACAACTATGAAAGTTTGGGAATTTCATTGATAATATGAAGTACATGGGGAACTTCAAGAACTAAAGGAAACCATTTAAAATTCTTCCAATTAATCAAAAGATAATTAGGTTTAAGCAGAGTAAGACTTAGACAACTTAGAGCACATATATAAGACCAACAAAAAGAGAGAAATGTCATTGGAAGTGTGGTTGTTCCTTTTGATTCAAACTCAATAATACCCCAAAAAAGGCTCTAATAATCACAACCATAATAACTCCTTATTCTTTCTATAATATGTGACTCACTAAAAGAGAAAATAGGAGAAATTTCATATAGATAAGAAGGGGGCATACAAGAGGGGGCAACCAAAAGATTTAATAAAGTGTGGAGATATAAGTCTTATGGAAAAGGAATACAGCTAAACCAACCTCCTAATCTAAAGCTTGTCAATTGTCAGACTAGATGGTTCAGCTATTAACTTCTGAAACACATTTACTATGCAGCTAGGCGCTAGAATATGCAATTGTTAATCTTTATTTTTTCATTTTTTGTCTCTGAAGAAATAAGGATATCAACACAGCATCTTTCCAAAACAAAGAAATTCGGATTGTTACAGATTTGATGCAAAACCATAAAGTTGAAACACTTAGACCATAAAAAAACTAATAGAAGGCACAAAAGATGAATCTGTGTGCATAGAAGATTGTAAATTTCACTACCTTTTTTGATATCTGCAATTCCGAGAAGCTCAACAAGATCAACATGATTCTTTAGTTTTGGTTTCTCCAGTTTCTCACCCCATGTTCTAATTACAGCATTATTAGCCTACAATATGCCAAGTGCAATGTTACAAATTGAAAGGAACTACACCAAGAATAAAACAAACGCAGTGATGCCAAATACCACACCTCATCATTGCTGACGGGAACGGAATCGTGCACAAGGTTTCCGATTATTTCCAATTTGGAATTCAACTGTTTTAACACATCCTTAGCTTCAACATCTTTATCAGCAGACATCTTTTTATTTTCTTCAGTGTCTTTAATCTTCCCAGATGCATCTTCACCAGCCTTCATTCCCAAAAAATTTCAAAGTAAACAATAGAACATACGAAGATTTAACCGAAATCATAAGTTTCAAACGACATATGTTTAGATCTCTAAATCGGAACCTAATAACAGCTGAGTGAACTTCGAAATTAACGCAAAATTTTCTTGCAACCAATACAGAGAAGATAAGCTACGGAATCTGGAAATACAGAAAAGAAACTATAGAAGAAAGAGATGCGTTACTATTCTGAGCTGAGCAATTTGCTTGTTGATCTTGTTGAAATCCTTCCTGAGATTCTCAAGCTCAAATTGACCTAAACAAATTCGATTACCAACACCAGTAAGAAACGAAGAACACAAAAAACGGTAGAAATGAAAGCGATGGAAAAGGATGGGAAGATTACGTTGACGCCATACTTTGTCGAGCTTGATTACTTCATCAACAAGTTCAACGTTGGCAAATCGGCGGCGTTGAGATTCACGAATGATTTCGGGATTGTTGCCCTTCTCTTCCCTGAACAAATTGATGTCCAACATCTTTCTCTATCCGCCTCTGAGATTTCTCCTTCCACTCCACAATGAAGAAATTCCGAGAATTGCAATCTTCAGATAGAGAAGGTGAAAGAGAAAGCTTTACCCTGCAAAACCCTACGGGCTGTTTGGATGTGGTTGTTCGTAGAGGAATTTGAGGAGTGATCGTAATAATTACTCATTTAGATGTGATTATTTATTGAGTGATTGTAGACAATAATTCGTTTGAATATGGTTGTTTATAGAAGAGTTATAGGAGAGATTTGTTATTTTTTGAATGATATGACATTTATGATTTTTTTTTTCAATTTTAAATAATATCATTTTATTTATTTACTTATTTATTATTTCAAATCTAAAATTATTTTTAATATGTTTGGAACTTTCTTGTGTAATATAACTTGCTTTATTTGCTGTTTTAATTTTTACTTTTAAATCACCCTATTGTATTTTTTTTTGTGAGATTACTTTTTGTACCAATTACTTTTTATATGAATTTTATTTCATATTTTAAAAAATTAAATGTAGATTGTGAAAAGACATTGATTCTAAATGATGAAATATATTTTAAAAACAGTATATTATGCAAATGAGAATAATTTACCATTAATTAGTGAATCAATTATATTAGGTAGATAAAAGAAGGAAAATAAAAATTTTAAAACAAAAGAAAATGAATTATAAAACTACCATTGATTTAATTATGAAACATATCCTTAAAATACGATATTATATGAATGATCACAATCTACAAATAATTAGTTAAAAATTAATACTATGAAGTAGATAAAAAGATACATAAATTAAAAGTTTAAAATAAAACAAATTGAATAATGAATTAAAAAATAAAACTGATTCTGAAAAAATTTATAATTTAAAATTATGAAACAAATCACATAAAAGTATAATATTGGATGAAAGAAAAAAAATATATCATAAAAAATTAGAACATAAATTTAAAACTCAAAGTTTGGAAAAATAGAAATGGAAATTTTGAAAAAAATTGAAAATTTTAAGTTTAAATAATAAAAATAAAAGACAAAAATTGAAGTTTTAAAAAAAAATCAAAAATCAAAATTTTGAAAAATTAAGAAACGAAAAAAAGGAAGTAAAACATGATTTTTTATGAAAATTAAAAAAAATTCAACACTTAAAATTTTGAAAAAAATTGAAAAAGTATATTAAAAATATAAGTTTGAGAAAAAAAAAATAGAAATTATTAAAATAACAAAAAATAAAAAATAAATAAATAAAGGGGTCACCACATCACAATGGTGTTGTGCCACGTGGCGAGTTGCAAAACACTAAAAAACCACTCTTAAAACTGCTCAAAAAAAAAGAAAAAAAAAAGAAGAAGAAGAGGTGTTGTGCAACTCCATCCTCGACACCTCCATAACCCCCCTTCCACCTCCCTAACCCCTTCCAACAAAGACCTCCTAAACCTGAAACCAAACCGGTAAAGTCGGTTTGGTTTATTGGTGTTGTCGGCTTTTTACACTCCATCCTTATCTTTAGGCTTAGTGGTCCGCTCTACTTGCTCTTTAATCTTTCTTTTAAGAAATATTTGTTTATTTATTTTTTAAGTTCAAAAGCACAAGCTCTAGATATTACTATTTTTTTTCAAATAAAATAGTTAAATACCAATTTTTCAAAATTGAATGACTATTATCATTTTGTATTGTTTTAGAAAGGTGTATTTTTACCTATTTTCATCAGTATTCTTTTTAGTAAACAAATTTTAAAGGATTGCGTTAATAACCTTTTCTATTCATTAAAAAAAAAAAACGAATTACCGTCCGCATAATCATAAATATGATGATTTTAAAAAAAACACACGAATATGATGATAATTGTTTCTTAAATGATATGATATAAAAATTTAATAAAAAATTAATGCAATTTTCTATTTTGGTCAATTTGGATATTTATTTAAAAGGAAAAGGCCAAACCAAATCCTCCAAAAGTTTGGTTAGTTAGGTTTGGTTTCATAATCCATTTGCTCTTCTCATTTATAGTTGCACATCCCTTATATATATATATATATATATATAATATTTAAAATTAGAAAATTCAAATTTACTACATCAAAATGTAGGTTAATTATCATTAAGTTAAAAGCTTGTTTGACTTGTGTTATGGGTAAAATTAGCCTATAGAAATTGGGACCACAGGAAGAGGCCGAAGGCATCCAAAAGGGGCTCAAATAAGCCTTAAGAGTCAAGGCCCAGACGCGCGTGGGCCGCACAAGTGTCCAGAGACGCACACAGGCAGCCCCAGACGTGCGCGGGCCGCACAAATGGCCTTAGGAGCCTGCGCGCGCATGTGGGTAGAACCCGCATAGGCCACCTCTGGCATACGCGTGCGGGAAGAACCAGCTTAAGCCGCCTCTAACCTGGTCTGCTACAGACCCGGCCGGGTCAGGCGGTCCGGGTCGGGTCGGGTCTACCCGATTCGACCAAGACCTTTTTAGGCCTATTTTGCCCGTTTGGGCTCCGATTCACGCGCCGTTTGCACCCAATTTCATTATTTTTTCTGATCTACAACTAGATTATATTTGGGACTAGACCCAAATAGAGATATTTACCTAAAATGGAAATATTCACCTAAATAAAAGAATTTTTCCCTAAATTAGGAGTTATCTTTACCAAATACGGTCACGTACTCTCTCCATATATATATACAAGTCAATTACACCCTTGGTAAGCAATTGGAAAACCCTAAACTTGACTCACCTACTCACCTCTTTCAATCTCGACTGACTTAGGCATCGGAGGCGGCGTGGCTCACACCACACCGGTGTCTAGTTCTTGTTTATTTTGCAGGTAATTCGTCTCCGATCGAATACAAATTCACCGTTGATCTCGAAGACCAATTTTCGGCATCAACAGTTGGCACCGACTGTGGGGAGGAGTTCGTGCTTTACCTAGAAACAAGTTGCTAACACCGTACTTTAATGTCTAAAGATGAGTACGAGTCCTAATAACCGAGGTCAGGAAGTCGAGTCTGACGAAGAGAGACATCCTAGAAGGATAGCTACCTGAGATGGTGCTGAGACGAAACACAATCTAGGAATAGGCGGGGTCGTCTAATCCAAAGGTAGCCGCGTTGGAAAGAAGGATGCAAGATATGTCAGAGGCGATTGGACGACTAACTGAGTTATTCCGGACACCGCCACCAGTCACCCCGGCTGTAACGGCCCAGTTTTCCATTCCGGTTCTCCAGGTATGTTCTGTTGTATTTTCAGTTGTTCTGTTGGGCCGTTAAGGCAGTTTGAGCCTCCATAGGTATTTTGGTAATTTTGCCTTCAGGGGTAGTCTCGTAATTAACCAGAGTTTCAAGACTGTTCTGTTAATTGCTGAGTTCGAGTTTTATTTCAGTTTCAGGTCCCCAGGGCTAACATTGCTTTTGAGAAGTTTGGAGCATTTGTTTGATTAAATAAGAAAAAGAAAGAAAAAGGTGGCTTCGCCAGGACTCGAAGCCGAAACCGCCTGAGGACACGTGTCGCAACCCTGTTAAACCCTTCCCTTTTGGCCGAGACATATAAATACCCAGCCATTTCTCCAATTTCACCTTTTTCTTATTTTCTCTTTTTTCTCCCAAATCGCCAAATTCACTTTTTCTTCTCTCCTTCGTCAAAATCCTGTCGCCTTTGCCGAGCACGAGCAGCCAAGTTCGCCAGCCTAGTCGACTCCTTCCTTTTTCCTTCGCCGATCAGTTCGCTTAGCCACTCGTCTGCCGCACGCCTTCGCTTTGCCACACCTGCACAGATCCAGTCGCGTCGCAGCTTCCCCTCGCTCAGATTCTCTTTGCTCGTGACTGCCAGCCAGCCTGTTCGCTCAGGTACACTTCGTCAAGCTCTTCTCGCTTCCTGTTTGGTTTTTTCGTCACCTGATTCAAAATCTATCGCTCCGTTCAAATTATAGTTGAGTCCGCAAAGCACAGTGCTGAGTCCTTGTCCGTTCGCTTGACCGAGCTAAGCGTCTGTGCAGCGTTTGTCTTTAGAGTTTGCCCTAGCGAGCTTTCACCTCAGCGAGCCATTCTTCCACGCTACCTCGTGGTTTCTCGTCCGTTTCATCGAGCCCAGCTCTTCGCTCAGCCGTCTGTAGCTTCGTCTTCGCCTTCGCCGAGGTTCTGTCACCGAGCTGCCTTGCATTCGGTTTAGGGTAAATTCTTCCTTGAGCCTTACGTGTTGGGTTGCCTGGTTCCATTTAACTGCTAGTAGTTAATTATTTGTTTGTAATTTATCTGTAAGGTTGTTGGATCTACAGCTCAAGGAGCATTTTATCTGTTGTTTATTCTTGCTTGTTTCCAAGTAAGGATTTCTTGCCGGGGTTGTGTGGACCCTGCGAGACTTCTCTGATTGCTTTCTTGTATGCTAGTTATACTGTTATGGGCATGTTTAGTGGATAGGAACTTTATGCTGATCTGTTCTACTAGCATGTTTGACTTCTATTTCATATGTTAGTGCCATGCTAGGTTTGTTTTTCCAGCATGCTTGATTCCTGTTTTAATCATGTAGTACCATGCTAGGATTATTTGTTGTTGAACACGTTTTTATGATAAGAATGGGGTTGGGATTCTTAGAAAGAACTTGTTAGGTTGTCATCATCTAGAGGCTGTGAGTGGACCAATGTACGTGTCCCCACCGATCGGGCTGTGAGGATAGATTCCTTACCCCTGGCAGCCGAGTGTGAAGTAGCTACCACACTGGCATAAGCCTAGTCTGTAGCCTGTTAGAGCGGACCCCTGCCAACGGTGTAACCCTACCTTGGCCGGTTCTTAGCTTTAGGCGTCGGTGGTATTCAGGCTGCGACGCGCTACTGTAGATCAGTGACACCGCTTCCGAGTCTTTAGGCATGCGTACCTAGACTGGCGTAGTATGTCTCTAGGCCCCCACAGTTATGCAGTTTGCAGCAGCATACGGTGTACACGTACACGCGTTAGGCACCGGGCGGAGAGCTCCTTCGGGCTAATGTTCGTGAGCACACCACTTCCTTTTCGAGTCTAGAGCCAGACACCGGGTACTCTCCTGGATGTCTCATGACCAGTTTGGAGAGCTAGTCATGACCAACTGTTGAGCGGCCACTCAAGCCAAGGGTCAGTTATTGAGCTGACCACTTGGCCAGGAGTTAGAGACTTTCGATGACCCAGGAGATTTATGGACACCTCGTTCCAGGGTTCTGTGTTGGTAAACGTTTGCTTGTATGCTTGGATGCTAGATGATGCGTTGTTTCGTACTGTACCCCGGTTGGGGATTCTTATTGAGTGTCTTTGTACTCACCCTTATTTTCTGTGATTTTTCCACCAGGTAACTTGGGACAGCACCAGGACGGCTAGAGGAGGAGCTGTATGATCATGGGAGCTGCCGGCGCCACTCGTTCTATTTTCATGTTTCATTTACTTGATTCAGCATGTAGTTGGACATGGAGTCCATAGGAAGCTTTTGCATATTGTGTTTTGGAGCTATTTGAGATTGTTTGTTTAAAAACTGGCCAGTAACTTACTTTGTTTTAACAATGGAATGTTTTAATTTTTAAAGCACTTGACTTGTATACTTTATTTTTAAATGTGTTTTATGCATGCATGCTGAGTAAAGACCAGGTTTAGGACCATTTTTGGGTCAGGTCCTTACACGGGCGGTCACGAAGCACCAGAAGCAAGCTCTACCAACGGCATAACCACTCGCTAGAGTGGAGCCAATGGCAGAGTTAGAAAGCGTTCGAAAGACACAACCTCCAAGGAAGGACCGTACCAGGACGGGCAAACAACATGATGGACTTGACCAGGCAGGTACCGCGAAGGAGATCGGTACAACATTTCTGCGTAGAGATCCAACGAAAGGGAAGGCACCTATGACTGATAGTCATGCTAGGACCACTAGTGTGAGAGTGAGGCCTGCTGAGAGATTAACCCTTGGAGGGAACGACCAATGTAGATAACCCATAGAGCGATCCCGAGTCACCTCTGAAGTTGAGGAGACTCAATCACAGACGAGGCCAGTCCCGAACCATAGAGGGTACTTTCGTGGCTCACTGAGTATGTCAAGTCAGGAAGGAAAACTAGACCGATAGAGGTAAGAAGCAGCATAACTGACCTGGGATCCGATTTAAGAGAGTTGATCAACCATCGATGAAAGACGCTAAGAGATGAAGCAGAGGGCCAGCCCTAGATGGTTGAGTTAAAAAACATCCAAGACCAGCTAGAAGACATGAAGAAAGCTCAAGATCAGGATGGACTCGACCTGGACAGCCTTGTAGACCAAGTAGACCCACCCTTTACTGATGAAATAATGGCAGAAGAGGTTCCAACCAAGTTTAAGTTACCCACAATGAAAGCGTACGTTGGTTCTTCGAAAGACCCAGTGGAACACCTAGATACATTTCGGTCATGGATGGAATTCCATGGAGTCCGGGATGCCATCAAGTGCAGATCATTCTCCTTCATTCTTATCGGAGCCGCTCGCAGATGGTTTAGGCAATTGAAACGAAAATCCATCGCTTCCTTCCGAGAATTGGCAAGAGCTTTCATTACCCAGTTCTTAGGAGGTCGCGATCAAAAGAAGCTAGCCACTCACCTACTTACAGTGAAACAAGGTAGCTACGAAACGCTTTGAGAGTATGTTGCACGATCCAACAACGAGGCATTACAGATTGAAGAAAACATTGATGGGGTAGTATTAACTATAATCGTTGCCGGGTTAAAGGATGAAAGGTTTTTGTGGTCCCTAGGAAAGAAGACACTTGCCACTTATGTTAAAGTACTGACACGGGCTTAGAAATACATGAGCGCAGGTGAGTAATTGAAATCTAAAAAAGCTCCTAAAGAGAAGCGCACTCACAACGAAAGGGAAATGCTCGTCGATCGACTTGAACAAGAGGAAACAGAATCTTAGAAAAGATAGTTGAATGTAAATCATAAAACCGAGACAAATCCGGTTCAGAGGCAGCACTATATATCCAGAAGGAAGCATTGAACTCCCAGTTACCTTTGGTGAGGACGTTAATATTGTCTTAACTTTTGTTAATTTTTTTGTGTGGTAGATGACAGGTCATCCTACAATGCAATACTCGAACGTCTATCATTGCATCGACTGCGAACCATCCTGTCTACATACAGTCAGATAATGAAGTTTCCAACCCTCACCGGGATAGGTAAGGTCAGTGATGGACAACAAAGTTTACGAGAATGCTATCACACCACTTTTAGAAGCGTACCCAGCACATCAGAAGTAAAGATGGTCACCACTTCTCCAGAAGATGTTTCGGTGCCAGGACAGGCCACACCCACCCAACCAGGTGCGGCACCTGAGGAGGGTGAAACACTCGAAGTGAAGATAGAACTCAGCAACCCAGCCAGAGAGTCCGAGTTGAGTAGAGGGGAACCTGCTGAGCAGTTAGAGACAATAACCTTACAGAACGAAAGTCAAAAGGTTAAGATCGGAACAAGCTTGGACGTAGCTTAGCGAGATAAACTAGTGTCATTCCTTAGACAAAATGCAGATGTATTTGCCTAGACAGCTGAAGACATGCCCGGAGTCGACCCAACAGTGATGGCCCACCGACTGAATATCGACAGAAATTGTAAACCAGTAAGACAAAAGCGACGAGCCTTCAACCATGCCAGGAACGAAGTAATCGCTGACCAGGTTAGTGAATTACTACGCACACGATTTATCAGAAAGGTGCACTACCCTGAGTGGTTGTCCAATATAGTACTGGTTAAGAAGCCAAATGGAAAGTGAAGGACCTGTATCGACTTCACGGATCTGAATAACGTGTGACCTGTATAGACCAGTTAGTAGATGCGACGGTGGGTCACGAAATCCTGTCGTTCATGGATACCTACTCGGGATACAATCAAATAATGATGCACTCAGCTGACCAAGAGAAAACTTTATTTATAACCAGTAGAGGCCTACACTGTTACAACGTGATGCCTTTTGGCTTAAAGAATGCTGAGGCAACATACCAGAGGTTGGTTAATAGGATGTTCGCTCACCTCATTGGAAAAAATATGGAAGTATACGTGGATGTCATGCTAGTAAAGAGCAAAGGTGTAGAAAATCATGTAAGCGACCTGTCTCAAGCATTCAACACCCTCAAACAGTACCGAATGAAGCTCAACCTGAGCAATGCGCATTTGATGTCAGATCAGGAAAATTCTTAGGCTTCCTAGTGCACCAACGAGGAATAGAGGCCAATCCAGACAAGATCCGAGTGATAATGGAACTGACACCGCCCCAAAAGTTAAAGCAACTTTAAAGCCTGAATGGTAAGGTAGCAGCCCTAAACCGATTCATAAGTAGAGCGACGGATAAGTGCCTACCCTTCTTCTAAGTACTTAGAACCAAGGGAAAATTTGAGTGGACCGAAGAGTGCAGACAAGCTCTGGAACAGTTGAAGACATACCTTAGTAGAACACCCCTTCTATCCAAACTAGTTCCTAGTGAAGAACTGTTCTTGTACATAGTTGTGTCTAATAGAGCGGTGAGTTTGGTACTGATAAGAGATGACAATGGATATCAGTTGCCTATCTACTATACCAGCAAAGCGATGGTGGACACTGAGACTCGATACCCTCCGATTGAGAAGTTGGCGCTGGCATTCGTCACCTCAGCAAGAAGGCTACGACCCTACTTTCAAGCATACAGAGTTAATGTATTGACAAACTTCCCCCTGAGACAAGTGCTACAGAAGCCAGAAGCATCCGGTCGGCTGTTAAAGTGGGCAATAGAACTAAGTGAGCATGACATACACTACCAGACCCGACGCTCCATCAAGGGGTAGGCGGTAGCAGATTTTATAGTTGAGTTGACACCGGGAGTGACTGCAGAAATGTGCAATGTAGAACCCAAAGTTTAGAACTTGTATGTAGATGGCTCGTCGAACAAGAAATGATGCGGAGCATGTCTGTTGATGGAGTCACCCGAGGGAGACAGCTTTGAGTATGCGCTTCGGTTTACGTTCTAGACCTCTAACAATGAAGCCGAGTATGAAGCAAGAATTACAGGGCTCCAAGTTGCGATAGCAGTGAGGGCAAGCCACCTGCATGTCAGAAGCGACTCCCAACTCATAGTCCAAGCCAAAGAGGCAAGGATGGTAGCATATCTACAGAAAGTGAAAGAATTGATCAAGTCCTTCGTAGAGGTGAAATTTTAGCAAGTCCTAAGATCCCAAAACACCAATGCCGACTCTTTAGCCAAGCTAGCTGCATCGTACGAGACTGAAGTAAGTCGTTCTGTCCCAGTAGAGATTCTGACTAAGCCAAGTGTAAGTGAGGAGAAGATTCACGATATTGCCACTACTCCGAGTGCGAGCCAAGCGACATGGATGACTTCTATTATCGACTATTTTACCAGAGGAACTGTACCTGAAGGCAGAAAAGAAGCTAGAAAATTACACTATCGGGCAACTATGAACATAATAGAAAGAGAAATTTTATATAAGCAAGGGTGCTCCCTACCCCTACTTCGATGTCTCAATCGCGAAGAGGCAGAATATATAATGAGAAAAGTACATGAAGAGGTGTGCGAGAACCATTCTGGGGCCCGGTCCTTAGCCAGAAAAATAAATCGATAAAGTTACTTATTGTCAACATTAGTTGAAGATGCGAGACGATTCACACGAGCATGTGACAAATGCCAGCGCTTTGCTACAATCACGCACCAGCCACCAGAGAATCTTACCAGCATGGGCAGGCCATGGCCCTTCGCTAAATGGGGAATCGACTTAATTGGACCACTACCACAAGCTAAGGGCCAAGTTAAGTTTGTTGTAGTGGCTCTAGACTACTTCACCAAGTGGGCAGAAGCAGAAGCACTAGCCACCATTACCGAGAAGAAAATTACCAATTTTGTGTGGAGATGTATCATCTGCAGGTTTGGAGTACCCCACACTCTAATAACCGATAATGGCAAGCAGTTCGACAATGCAGCGTTCAAAAATTTTTGCCAAGAGTTGAACATAAGCTACCATTTCTCATCACCAGCACACCCTCAAGCAAACGGGTAGGTAGAAGCAGTCAACAAGATCATAAAAAATAACTTGAAAACCAAGCTAGAAGCCCTCAAATGGGCATGGGTTGTCGAACTCCCGAGAGTCCTATGGGCATATAGAACAACGCTCAGAACTTCGACAGGCAAAATACCGTTCTCCCTTACATACAAGGCTGAAGCTGTAATCCCAACCGAGATCGACATCCCTCCACCTCGAACAGAATTCTACAACCTAAGTCAGAACGATCAAGAGTTGCAGCTGAGCCTCGATCTGCTAGAAGAACGAAAGAAGCAGCGCGGATCCGGGTGGCTGAGTACAAACACCAGGTCGCCAGGTACTACAACTCAAAAGTGAAGATCAGACGCTTCAAAGAAGGCGACCTAGTGCTAAGAAAAGTCATTCCAAACAGTAAGAACCCCAGTGTTTAATGGGCCCAAACTGAGAAGGGTCGTATTTGGTTACCAAAATTCTGCGCCAAGGCACCTACTATCTCCAAACGTTAGATGGTGCAGCGGTACTACATCCATGGCATGCTGAGCATCTAAAAAAATACTACCAGTAACAGAGCAAACCTGGATAATTGACTTAGACTACAATTGTTGTTCCAATTCTTTAGTTAATAAGTGTTGTTGTTTTTCTTTCATATTTCACAAAAGGTTCCCAGATTAATTCGACATGTTGTTTCGTTATTACTTTTTAATACAATTCAAGTCATTTCTACTTCTACTATGTATGTTTAAGCACAATTGTCTTGAATGTGGGTGACTAAGTGGATAAGGCCAAAGTGGCTATCCAAGTTCAACTACGAAGGTAAGGCCAACTAGGCTACCTAGGTGGATAAGTCCAAAGTGGCTATCCAAGCTCAGTTAAGAAGGCAAGGCCAATTAGGCTAACATAGTGGATAAGGCCAAAGTGGCTATCCAAGTTCAAATAAGAAGGTAAGGCAAAATAGGCTACCTGGGTGGATAAGGCCAAAATGGCTATCCAAGTTCAATTAAAAAGACAAGGCCAACTAGGCTATCAAACATCGACAAAGGATACAACGAAACAATCTAAGTCACGACCAACCAACTTCGAAGAAAAGAACACAAGAGAAGTTTCAAAGGAAATACACGAGCATATTCATTAATAGAGCATAAAGATACATTGGATCACTATAAAGTAAAGATACAAGTAAGGTAAATACAACAAATAGAAATTACAAAGAAGCGATAACATAAGGTAGCCCTCATGAGATTCCGACACTGCCAACCATCGAACAGCGCCTAACCCGCCACCCAACATCAGTTCCATTAGAGACTCTGATTTCCTATAGCAGGCAAAACAGAGTTGAACCCCACGTCGCCAGACCGAGCTGAGGTCGGGTTTGAGCTGCTCACACCTCCCAAAGGTTGACCGCCCTCAGGAACTCTCTAGAAGAACTGATCATTGTGATAAGGGATGCGTACATGAGAACATTCACCACTCGAAGAAGTAATTTTGATAGCAGTGGAGGAAGATGGAACCTGAAACTCGGGCTCTCGTTTGGCAATTATGGCATCAAAGGTAGGCAAGAAGCAGTTTTGAGACAACGTCGGATATACATTTTGGTACCTATTAATGGTCCAAACTACGCCCCGTCGCGTAGTCCTGTTTTCTGCCTTCATAAAAGTGGGAGTAGTTCGAGCAGCCTCAAACAGAAAGGTGGCGTCATTCAGCTTTTCTTGAGCCACCGATAGCTCATGGCCCAAACGGGCGAGGTGGCTAACTCTTCTATAAGCCTCTGCAGCCAGAAGAAATGGATTCCTGAGCATCCTTTAAACTGGCTTGGCAAGCCCTCAACGCCTCTTATGAGGTCTGATAAGCTAAGGTCAACTGCTCCAGCTCCCCCCTCAGACTAGCAGAATCGGCCTGTACGTTATTGACGGTACGCATGTAAGACAGGTCGGCAGCTAGCTAATGCACCTCATAGGAAAGATAGACATACGACTGCGATAAAAAAGAAACTGCAGTCAACAATAGAGCACTTTCTAAAAAGGAAGATAAGCCAAACTCTCTTACCTCATAGGAACGTTGGAATCTTTCGTTCAAATTGTGCATCGCCGCTTCGTAAAATTGATTATAAGAACCTTTGTGAAACCTATCGGAGACGCCCTCATGAATTCTGGACTATCCATCGAAGGCATGAGTCATCATTTCGACAGGATTGAGGCCCGTGATAAGGCGATTCAGAGACGTCCCAACAGGTCCCACCAGCGGAAGACATCACCAGCGGAGAAGAAGGATTCAGGAGCACCCTCTGAGTAGGACGATCAGAGGTCACTTCACTTGAGAGGGGGCCCGAGCAGGTTCAACAGCAACACCACCCAAGGCATCCCCTTCGAACAAGGTCTCTTGATCCAAGTTTACGGTGAGGTCAACGTTTTCCATCCCTGTGAAGTTAAGGTCAGGAATGTCAAGGCGCTCTAAATCGTCAATGCTGAAAGTGGGAATGGGGCTGGGACTCATGTCTACAAAATAACACCAATAGGGCAGCATTAAGATGGTCCCCTAAACAAAAGCCAGGTCGAAATAAAGGAAAAAGAGGTAACTCACCCGGAAGGAGATTGTGTTGAGCTAGGGACTCCTAGGTAACGTATTGTAAACTGTTTCTAGCCTTAAAATCCAATGCGAGACACTCAGCAAAAAACTCACCTACAGTCGGACGAGGATCGCGATGTACATTAACTGCATGAAGGCAACAAGTATTAGGAACCGACATGAGTAGAGCAAAGAAAGAGTAAAAACGACAGTACCTAAGATACGATGTTCTGTAAACTTAGTAGGAACACTATAATTACTGCCTGGGCAAGGAGCCAGCCAGGCATCCCCTGCGAAGAACCAAGTATTTCTCCAAGCCTTTTGCCCTGAAGGACCTAATACCAAAGATTGAAGGCAGGGAGAAAGATAGTGAGGACGCGTAATGTCACGATAACCTTTAAATTATAAAGAGAGAGAAATTCCATGACATTAAAAGATCCCTCCATCTCGAGGAGGTTCCATACACAAAAACACCCAAAAAATATGTTTCACACATTGGGAGAAATTTGAGCATAGGTCAACCGTGCGGTAGCCAACAACTCCTGGACAATTGAGATCAGGGAAAGACGGAGACCCCTCTCTAACATGACGACATAAAGAGCTACCCAGCCAGTTAGAGGATCTTTAGGACTCTCATCCTCTGCTGGAAGACGGGTCCAAACGAAAGAGGGTATGGCATATTTTCTCCTTATTTCGACCAAATTGTGTTAAGTCATCTGAGAATCATCATCTCGAGCCGACTCCGAGCCACTAGTCAACCTCGATAACGACATTTTTGGTACCGAGTAGCTCTCAACGCCCTAACCTGATCCTCGGCATCACTATCAAAACTCGGATCCATAAATAAATGGCTAAGAAAACGCGAGCAGGAAAATAAAACAAAGGAAAATATTATTCGAGCTTTACGAAAGTTGAGAGCTCAATCAATCCAAGATTTTCAAAATTTGGTGAGAATTTCAAAGACAAGGTTCGAGAAAATGTGAGGAAAGTTGAAAATTTAGAAGAACTTTGAGAGAGTTCTACAGGTCACTTATAGATTCATAGAATGCCATAAAAGTTCTACAGGTCACTTGAGACACCTGAAACACATATGTCATAATTTAGCCTTGCAGGCTCCCTGAGTCACCTAAGACACCAAAGACACCTATGGCATACTTTAGCCTTGTAGGCTCCCTAAGTCACCCGAGACATCTAAAGGATACTAGAATGTTCAACCCTAAGAACCCAAGTAATACTCTTAGTCTCAATATAATACAGATGAATTGAAGTCTAAGAGTGGGAGCAACTGTTATGGATAAAATTAGGCTATAGAAATTGGGCCCACAGGAAGAGGCTGGAGGCATCCAAAAGGGGCCCAAATAAGCCCAAAGAGTCAAGACCCAAGCGCGCGCGGGCCGCACAAGCGGCCCCAGACGGCGCAGGTCGCGCAGGCAGCCAGAGACATAGGCAGGCCGCACAGGCGGCTCCAGAACCGCGCGGGTAGCACAAGCGGCCTCAGGCGCCTGCGTATGCATGCGGGTAGAACCCGCCTAGGCCACCTCTAGCGCGCGCTTGGGGGCATAACCCGCTTAAGCCGCCTTTAACCGGGTCAGCAGTGTCACTATTTGGGTCTGCTGCAGAATCGGTCGGGTCAGGCGGTCAGGGTCGGGCAACCCGATTCGACCCAAAGGCCTTTTTAGGCCTATTTTGCCTGTTTGCGCCCAATTTCATTATTTTTTTTTATTTACAACTAGATTCTATTTGGGACTAGACACAAATAGAGATATTTGCCTAAAATGAAAATATTCACCTAAATAGGAGAATATTTCCCTAAATTAGGAGTTATCTTTACCAAATATGGTCACGTACGCTCTCCCTATATTTATGCAAGTCAATTACAACCTTGGTAAGCAATTGGAAAACTCTAAACTCGACTTACCTACTCACCTCTTTCAATCTCGACTGACTTAGGCATCGGAGGCAGCGTGGCTCACACCACACCAGTGTCTAATTCTTGTTTATTTTACAGGTAATTCGTCCTCGATCGAATATAAATTCACCGTTGATCTCGAAGACCAATTTTTGGCATCAACAACTTGTAAATCCCTCGTCAATCATATCATAAAAAAAGACGTTACGACTAAAATTAAAATACTGAAATTAAAAAGAAAATAAATAAAATAATATTAGTAAAACAAAAGTTGCATAAATACAATATTTGATCTTTGAAATAATAAGCAAATAAAAATACATTATTTTCATTAAAAAAATTCATAAATATCACATTATTAGTAAATAACAAAACACTCTTACAATTTTTGTACAAACATCCAAACAAGTTATTATTTATTATAACCTCTCTGCATATAAATATATTCAAATAAACTATTATTATAAATCATGTGTAGTTCCTCCCAACTTTTCATCCAAAGACTATTTTTTTTTCTTCTTTTTTTCAAAAATGGTGTCCCACATGATGCAACATCTAAGTACGGCGAATTTTTTTCTTTTCGTCCATGAATTGGCAAATTTTTTTCATATTTTAAAAAGAAAAAGAAAACTAGTGAGCCACGTGCCTTTAAGGCTCCAAATTATTTTTAAAACATAATATTTAATAATAAAAAAGCAACAACTTTGGGGTGTGTTTGTTTTGGGATGAGGTGAGATGAGAGGAGGTATTGGCCCAAGGTATTCAACGTCTCATCTCCTCTTTCTTTTATTTTTTATTTTTTTTTATTTTAACAATTTTTCATCTTTTTATTCATATTTTTTTAATTGTATTCTTATTTTCTTATTTTATGTTTTCTTATTTTTGTTATAATATTATTATTATATCAAATTTTTATTCAAATAAATTTAAATTTTGAAAATTAAAATAAATATATTATTTTATTATCTCTTGATATATGACAATAAATTTTAATTTTTTCATTTATAAAAAATTAAATATTTTTATTTATAAAAAAATAAATATATTTAATCATTCTTAATAGCAAATTTTTTTATGAAACTTCTATTCTTTAGAGATAAATTAGAAATATCATGTTTATAAATTTATAATTAAAAAATTATTGTTATGCATTTTTACATATTAATTAGTATATTTTATTGACAATTCTTTGACCTTTGGTATGAATATGAATTTACAAAAGTATAAGAAAATAGTTTCTTTTTTTAAAAAAATTGCTATAAAAATTACTTACAATTTATTTATAATAGCTAAAGATTTTGAAATAATTTTATTATTAAAAAAACATAAGAATTAAAAAAATAATAATAATAATCGGATACCTGAACATCTCATCTCCTCTCTCTCCACCTCAAACAAAGTTTTTATCTCATCTCCTCTCATCTCGCTGCACTCCAAACAAGATTTTTCTCTCATCTCATCTCATCTCTTTGCATCTCAAACAAGATTTTTCTGCTATCATCATCTCATTTCATCTCATCTCATCTCACTTGCAGCCAAATACCTATTGTTCCATACTTACTAATTTATTTATAATAAGTTCCTTCCTTATTAAAATATTGCTTTAGTTTCTTTTAAATGGAGGATTGATATTCGAATTCTCAAAAAACAAAAAAAGAAAGAAAAGAGGAGTGATATTTTAGTATCTAGATTTTGAGATTTATTTATTTATTTATTCATAAGCTTTCAAATATTATATTTTAATCTCTAAACTGTAAAATTTATTTCATTTTGATCCATAAATATCTAAACATTGTATTTTAGTTTATGTACTAAAAATAACTCATATTATAAATTTGAGGGAATTTGTTCTTGGTGACAACATTTTGTTTGCCTATTGTAGTTATAGTACTTTATTTTAAAAGTATTTTATGTATAGCAGAATTTTGGGAGTTCTTTTTCTTTTTATTTTGCATATTTCAATTCTATCCATCATCATCTTTTTATTAAAAATTATCTACTACACTGGATAAGACTATATGTGACACCGATTTAAGATTATATTCATTAAAGGCTGTCTATGATACTGACTGAAGAAGGTTTGTGGAATTGATTGAAAACTATATGTGCATTGGTTAAAAACTATAAGTTTTACTAATTGAAGTTTGATATGAGCTTTTTGTCTTTTATTAGGCTTGTCCCGATTTTCTAGTATACATGAATTTATTCTAGAAGTTGTTTTTCATAGAATCTTTTAAATTTTTTTTTTATTATTTTATATGAAAAATTCCCTAAATTTTAAGTTAATACTTAAATCAAAAGTTTGTTTTATAATGTACGTGTTCAAAAAAATGTGAATATGATTTTGTTTAAAAAAAAAAAAAAGTGAATATGGTTTTTAAATTTATATAGGAAGATTATACTTTAAAAAAAATACAAATGTTTGACGAAGACAAGTTTTTTTTCCCTTAAAATTGAACCTTTTAAAGCTTAGAAATTAAAAGGAAAGGAAAAAAAAATTAGAGAATAAAATTAAACATTTAAAATAAAAAAAAAACCCAAAATATAACCAATTTCCAAGTTCAAATATTAAAATGATGTTTTAATCTAATAAAAAATGACGTTTTAATTTTCTTTATTTTATTTTATCTCTTGTCTATGGATTGTCATAAACTATAATATAATATCGAACATTTTCTTGTTTTTTTTAATCTAAATTCAATATATATTGAATCTTTTCTTGTTTTTTGGAAATCTAATTTTATTAATATTTTTTTATATACTTAATATCATTAAGGTTAAAATACCATTTTCCCTTGACTATTATCTTGGTTCTATTTTGGTCCCTAAATTTTCAAAAATTCAATTTTAGTCTCTCAACTTTGCAAAAATTTAAAAATAGTGGTTGAATTAAAAAAAAGAGCAACCATTGTTTAAATATTGATGAATTGGCTAAAATAATAATAAAAAATTCAAATAACTTTCATCTTCTTCCTTTTCATCTTCTTTTCATCTTTTCTCTTACACCCATTTTTTCCTTCCATTTCAAAACCAACAGGACAACCTCAAAAGCCATTTAATTGTTAAATAAACTTAAATGAAAATTAATTATTTTGTTGGTAGATATTTTATTAAGGAATTAATGTGATTCTAATTAGGGAGAAAATTAAGGAATCAGTGAATCCTTAATTTAGGAATTAGTGGGAAACTTTTTTTTGTAAGAACTTGCAGACCAAGTTTGTAATAGGCTATAAATAAAGTATTCATTTATTGTGAATTGTAGAGAGAAAATGTGAGAGCAAAAGTAGAGAGTTTTTAGAGAGAAATAAAGTTAACTATTTTGTGATTTTGTGTTTTATTGTTTTATTTGCGATTTTAGTATTTTTACAAATTGGTATCAGAGCCGATGACGAACGTGAAGGGTCAAATGTCGTTGCCACGATTGATGAAAGCGAATTAAGAGAATTGGAGCATTCAGATGAAAGCGCTTCTTGGATCTCATGATGCATGGGAAGTGGTCGAAAAAGGTTTTGTAGAACTAGAGGAGACTGCGAATTATACGGTGATTCAAACCAAAGAGTTGAAAGAGACGCGTTCAAAAGATAAAAGAGCATTGTACATGCTTTTCCGTACAGTTGACGAATCGGGCTTCGAGAAGATTGCGAGTCTACTACTTTAAAAAAGCGTGGGACACTTTAGAGAAAGTGTTCAAAAGAGCCGACCGAGTGAAGCAAGTGCGTCTCCAGACTCTTTGCGGCGAGTTGGAGAGCATAAAAATGAAGGAGTCAGAAAGCATGTCTGACTACATCAAGCGTGTGCAGACGGTGGTAAATCAACTCAATCGCAATGGAGAAAAGCTAACAGATGTGCGAGTTGTTGAAAAGATTTTGAGATTATTGACGGATAATTTTGAGAATGTGGTGTGCGTGATAGAGGAGTCAAAGAACCTTGCAACGCTCACTGTTGACAAGCTTGCTGGTTCTCTTGACGCACATGAGCAACGCAAGAACAAAAAGAAAGAGGAAACGCAAGAGCAAGAGCTTCAAACCAAGGCATCAATCGAAGATGAAGAGGTACTCTATTCTAAACAATTTCAGAGTAGAGGTTGCGACTGTGAAGATCATGGATATATTCGCAGTAGTCAAAGTGACAGTTATGATCCAAAAAATGAACATATTAGTCAAGTGAATTGGCGCGGAAGAGGACACGGTCCAGGAAGAGGCGGTCGATCGAATCAGTCAAACATTGAATGTTACAAATGTCATAAGTATGGTCACTATGCGAGTGATTGTTATTTCGACAAATGCTACAATTGCAGTGAAGAAGGGCATTTTGCGAGAGATTGTCGTGAGGACAAAAGGGTTGAAGAAACAAACAACTTAGCAGTAGAAAACAATGTGAATGAAGGTGTTCTTTTGATGGCGCATAAAGAAGGAAGCGATAATAATGATACTGTGTGGTATCTCGACTCAAAGGCAAGTAACCATATGTGCGGACACGAGCATCTATTCAAAGAGATGCGGAAAATTGAAGATGGTCATGTTTCTTTTGAGGATGAGTCAAAAGTAAATGTCAAAGACAAAGGTACGATTTCTTTTGTGTAGAAGGATGGCTTGACATGGTCAATCCAGGATGTTTATTATGTACCAAATCTCAAAACAAATATTTTAAGTTTAGGAAAACTCATAGAGAAAGGTTACTCTGTATTTTTGAAAGACCGGTTGTTGCATTTGAGGGACAAGAATGAGCGTCTAGTGGCTCGAGTAGAGATGAGAAGAAATCGCATGTATAGACTAAATTTGAGAAAAAGTGCAAGAAAGATGTTTGCGAGTCGATGTAGAAGATAAAGCAACATTGTGGCATCTTCGTTTTGGTCATCTACATCATGGTGGACTAAAAGAGTTAGCGAAGAAGAATATGATGCATGGGCTACCAGAGATGGACTATGATGGAAAGTTTTATGAAGAATGTGTGCTCAGCAAGCATGCGAGAACCTTGTTTCAGAAGAAAGCAAAATATCGAGCGAAGCAACCGCTCGAGATGATTCATACGGATATATGCTTACCAATTACCCCTGCATCGTTCAGCGATAAAAGGTACTTCATTACTTTTATTGATGATTTCTCACGGAAAACTTGGGTTTATTTTTTGAAAGAAAAATTAGAGGCATTCGAGGCGTTTAGAAGATTCAAAGTGAGGGTGAAAAAGGAAACTGGTAGACGGATCAAAGCTGTGCGTTCTGACAGAGGTAGAGAATATACTTCGACGGCGTTTAGGAAGTATTACGAGGAGCAACGCATAAGACGATTACTAACCGCACCATACACTCCTCAACAGAATGGTGTGGCCGAGAGGAAAAATAGAACCATTCTTGATATGGTTCGAGCAATGCTGAAGAGTAAAAGTATGCCAAAGGAATTTTGGGCGGAAGCAATGCAGTGCGCAGTCTATGTACAAAATCGGTGTCCATATGCGAAGCTAAATGATAAAACACCGCAAGAGGCATGGAGCGGACGAAAGCCGACAGTTTCGCATCTTAGAGTATTTGGTAGTGTGGCTTATGCACACGTACCTGATTAGCGAAGAACGAAGCTCGAAGACAAGAGCATGAAATATGTGTTTATTGATTATGATGAAAGAACAAAAGAGTACAAGCTACTTGATTCAATATGCAAGAAGGTGATGGTGAGTCGCGATGTACAAGTAAATGAAGAAACTAATTTTTTTTCCCGAGTAAATGAAGCTACTTTATCATTACCTCTCTACAAACATATACATCCAAAGAGTAATTTATTCCCGAGACTATATATTTTTTTTTTTTTCAAAAATGGTGTCCAACATGATACAACTTTTAAGTATGGCCTCTCTTTTCGTCTATGAATTGGCAAATTTTTCTCAAAATTTAAAAATAAAAACAAAGCCCGTGACCCACGTGCCTTTAAGATTCCTTTCCAAACTTACTGCACTAAAATTATTTTAAAAACATAAGATTTAATAATGAAAAAGCAACTACTTTATTGTTTGATGTTATTTAATTATTTATAATAAGTTCATTCATTATTAAAATATCACTTTAGTTTCTTTTAGATAGCGGAGGGATATTCGAATTTATGATCTCTTGATTATGAGTATATATTGATATCTTGACATAATATGTTAGTATTTGCCATGGCGGTAAAATATTTTAGTATCTAGATTTTGAGATTTATTCATTTTTTTATTCATAAACTTCAAATATTTTATTTTAATCTTAAAATTTATTTCATTTTGGTCCATAAACATCTAAATATTGTATTTTAGTTTACGAACCAAAAAAAAAAATCAAATTGGTACATATTATAAATTTGAGAGAATTTGTTATAGGTGACAACATTTTATTTGTCTATTTTAGTTATAGTACTTTTTTTAGAAATATTTTATCTATACCAGAATTTTGGGTGTTTTTTTTTCTTTTGCATATTTCAATTCTACATTTCATCGTCTTTTGATTAAAGACTATCTACTACACTGAATGAGACTATCTGTGACCTTGATTGAAGATTATATTCATTGAAGGTTGTCTATGTCATACAGTGAAAACACAGTTTATGGAATTAATTGAAGGCTATATGTGCATTTGTTGAAAACTATCTGTTCTACTATTTGAAGTTTGCATATGAGCTTTTTGTCTTTTTATTAGGCTCGTCCAATTTTCTAGTATGCCACCAATTTCTTCTAAAAAGTTGTTATTCATAGATTATTTTTAATTTTTTTTTATAATTATACATGAAAAATTTCCTAAATTTTAAGTTAATATCAATCAAAATTTGTTCTGCAATGTACGTAAATGTGAATATGTTTTTAAATTTATATAGAAAGATTATACTTTAAAAAAATACAAATGTTTTACGAAGACAAATCTTAAGTTTTTTTTCTTCTTAAAATTGAACATTTAAAAGAGTAAAAAGGAAAGAAAGATAAAAAAAATTAGAGAATAAATTTAAACATTATAATTTTTTTTTAAACCCAAAAGTATAACAAATTTCGAAGTTCAAATATTAAAATGATGTTTTAATCTAATAAAAAACTGACGTTTTAATTTTCTTTATTTTATTTTAACTCTTGTTTATGGATTGTCATAAATTATAATATAATATTGAACCTTTTCTTGTTTTTTTTTCTCTAAATCGAATCTTTTCTTGTTTTTTTTTTCTCTAAATCGAATCTTTTCTTGTTTTTCGGAAATCGAATATATTCTCAAACTTAAAAAATAAAAGGGTTACAATAAGTTGTCCAAAAAACTTTCTCTCTCTATATATAATGGTTTCATTTCATTGTTACACATCAACTAAGGTTACAAATATAGACGACGGCGTGAATCTAAACCAAGAAAGAAAATGTCAAGTATATATGTTTGTTATGAAAAGATTAACAATTTATGACATTTTGATCATATTGTTCTTTGTTGGTGCTTATAATACACATGCACATATTTAAGTTTAACAGATTCAAACCCTTGACATTTTAAATAGAGAGAATACCTTTATATAACTAAGCTATTGCTTTTGTTGATATTTGTAGTATAATTTTAATTTAATTTTTGATTTGTTGTTTAGAAAAAATGTCTTGGCCCGAGCTGGTGGGAGAAGATGGGGAGAAGGCAGCAAAAATAATAGAGGAAGAGAATCCGAATGTGCAAGCAGTCATAGTGCCATCAAACAATAAATTCGTAACTTCAGAGTATAAATTTAATCGAGTTCGTATTTTTGTTGACGATGACTCTAGGGTCAACAGAACTCCTGTCAATGGTTGAGTCTCTTAATATCAGTTCTATGTAACACCTTACTCATTAAACTAAATAAATTAAGGTGAATTTAAACTTATTTATCATAAGCCTTCTATTTCCTTTTCTTTGCATTATGATGTTAAAATCTCTCTGATGATTTGAACTCAAATTTTAACTATTATGAATTACAATTTGGGGAATTTTCATGAATAACAAAAATAAGAATGAAGTCAAATTTATTTTAATTTCTTTTTAAATATAACAAAAATTGATTCATTAGGTTAAATTGATGCCTTTAATTAAGTCCACAATCCGATGACTCCAATCAAGTGAAATTATTGATAGCTTCAATTAAGTTAAAACAACAATGTGGAATGGATTGAAAACAATGAAAATTAAAATATTTTGTTAAATAGTGATACTAGAATTTGAAATCTATAACTTTTTTTTTTTTTTTAATCTCACCTTTATTATATATATATATAAACAATATATATAACCATGTTCAAAATTTTAAAACTAGAAATCTAATATATTGAATAAAATTTAAGCTACAATATGGGTAATAGCTTCATAATAATTTTCCTTTTCCTCGAAGAATGTAATTATGAGTCGTTATTCGTGAATAATAATCACAATGAAGATAAAACACAAAGATTAGTTGAGACAATGATTTTATGTGTTTGATTAATAGTGTGTTAGCTACAAACAATGTGTAAAGACCCGACTAAAATAATTGATTTTAGTAGGACTTTACTAGCATGACTTATAAAAAAAATGATAGTAAGGATTAAAAATAGTCAAACATGTCATTCATTATGCTAAAATAAAAACGCACTTAAAACAAAATGATAGTTTCAGCTCCTGGCCAGGATACAAGTTCAAACACAAATAACAGTAATTTGTAAATAG
>JBBMKA010006427.1:0-10290 GCA_037833695.1 Sechiopsis laciniata | reverse complement strand
ACCATGGAAATGGGTGTTAGAGATGGAATTTTGTGATTCTAATGGTTCTATTGCATTCATAAGGGAAAATTAAGGGGGGTGTTATGTTGGCCTTGAAGTCTGAAAAGCCCCCGAACAAAAAATGACAAAAATAGGTTTAAAAACCTAGATTGGGACTCCCAAGAGTAGTATGGTCATTTGACATTGAATTTTCCCAAACTAAGGTTGAAAATGGATTCTCCATGCAAAATTGTGTAGGGGTATGTCATCTTATAATTTTTGGAAAAGTGAAATCAGACCAAATATAAGAAGGAAGTAAACCTGTACCTTAAGGATAGTTTTGTGATTGGGTGTTTTATAGACAAATAATCAATGTTAGGTACTTAGAAAATAAACTTGAATGAGTAACAACTCATTTGCATCATATTTGGATTCGTAGGATACAATATTTGCCTAAACAGGACTGAAAAGCCGATAGGACTGCTAGGCGCCAAAAAGACTTCAAGTAGTAACTCTATCTTACATAATAATTGTGATATGCTGCATGTATTGTATGCCATTCATGATACTGAGTTAAGACGTGGGGACGCCCGTGCCAGGGATACCTAGGAGATGGTGTGACTATTTGGGTCCACTATTCGATTGAGACCGGTTGACACCCATGAGACGGTGTAACCATTTCTTGTTTACCATGAGACTAAAATGGTGTAACCGATTCCGGTTCACCATTGGCCTGTGACGGGTGAATGCCCATGAGGCTGAGGCGGGGACACCCGTGTGACTAATTACAGTTTATCGTGAGACTTAGGCCATGCATTACACCATGCATTGATATGATGATGACTTGAACTCTGCATATGTTCTGATGATACTAGTGATTGTGATAAGATGATGTGGATGGTTACTTTGTATGTTTACTATGCACTACAAAAAAAACACACATTTGTAGCGTTTAAAATGTGTGATTTGTAGTTGTTTTAACCGCTACAAATTGATTTAGTAGCGGTTCAAAAAACCGCTACTAAATCGTGTGTTGCAAACCGTTTTGTAGCGGTTATAAGAAACCGCTACTCAAGACCAAAAAAACGCTACTAATTTGTAGCGGTTTTCTTGAACCGCTGCAAAGTCTACAACTTTTGTAGCGGTTTCTAAACCGCTACAAAATGAAAGATAATAAAAAAAATTTTTGTCAAATATGATTTGTAAAAAAAAAGGCGGGAAAATTTTGAAATTTGGGATGAAATTTTGTAGCGGTTTTGAAACCGCTACAAATGTTAAAAAATATGGCGGGTACTTTAAATTTTGAAAAACAATATTAGTAGCGGTTTTAAAAAAACCGCTACTAAGGTTTCAATTTTTTTTAAAAAAACGCGCGAAAGTTGGTACTTTGTAGCGGTTTTAAAAAACCGCTACAAATAAAGTGCAGAGAAAAAAAAAATTCAATTTTTTTGCCAATTAGGATAAAGATAATATTTTATTTTTATTTTTAATAATGAATTTGAATGGAAAGAAAAAGTTAAATGCTATAAATTTAATTTTGAAAGTTTTATAAATTATTATGAGATTATAAATAATCTTAATTTTTGGTAGTTAATGTAAAAATAAATTGTTAGAAGAGTATGAAGAAATGAAATAAGGAGATAATACTATTTTAAGATCAAATAAGGAGATAATAGTTGAAGTTAATTGGCCCTGAAAAAGATAAAAAAAAATCAGTATCTCATAAAACAAACCAACAAATATCATATGTAAAGAAAGTGAAAACAAAATTCTTACAGTTTGAAATATTACTTGAGACTATCGAGATGCTGCAGAATAAAAATTGATGAAACAAAAAAAGAATAGAGTGAAGAAGGAGAAAAGAGAAGAGAATGAAGTAAGAATGGAGTGAGAAAAGAAGTTGGGGTGAGGAGTATTTATAGATGTCAGCGAGACATTTGTAGCGGTTAATGTAGCGTTTTCTTTGTAGCGATTTCATTTTGTAGCGGTTTTATTTGAATTAGTAGCGGTTTTTAAACCCCTACAAAAATGATTTATTTTTTTAATTTTTTTTTTGCAAAAATAATTTTTTTGACTCCGTTTTTTTAACAATGGAGTCTTTAAATCCACCAATTTTTTGACTCAGTTTGATTAATGGAAAAATGTTATGACTTATTCATTCATAATTTAAGAGAAATACATATTTAACACCCGCACAAATGTATTTGTAAAAAATTCAATTGGTTGAAAAATGTGAGAACTTTTTACAATTTACAATAATGGCGGTGTATATTTGTGAAACACTATTCTTCGTCATCCCTGAAAAAAATGGGTAAATAAACTGTTAGGGGTAAAGAATAATATGATGGAAATAAATGTAACAAAAAGTTAATTGGTGATAATTTCTAAGTAATAAGAACGCACCTAACTAAAGGTAAAGTGTCATCACCGTCCGGGAAGAAGTTGTCAAAGCCGGCAGGTTCGAAGGGGTCACTCTCGTAGATGTTATCACCATCACCCATGTCGTAAAGGTCCCTAGGCTTTAAGTGAACCACCATATTCCAATCTTTATGCCTCTCATCCTCAACATAATAAACCTGTTGGGCCTCCGACGCAAGAATAAATGGCTCATCGTCTTCTGACTGTCCAGTGTGAATCGGCCGGGAGAAATTTACCGAAGTTATGCCCAATTCGTCAGTCTTTAGACCTCGTGAGGTTGTGGTATCAGCCCACAAACACTTGAAGAGTGTGACCGCGAAACGACCCTGGTAATTCACTTCGATCACATCAACAAGCTTGCCGTAATAAGGGACGCCTCCAAACTGCATGTTGCCGTCACGAGTACTCGCATAACTCCTCGTGCCAAAGGTACCGTAAACACCCGAGTTTTGGGTAAGCAAACCCTGATCCCGTGAAACCGTACAAAACTTGAACCCGTTCACACTGTACGCAGTAAACCTTGTCGCACGTTCAAGCGGACCCATGGCGAGTGCTCTAAAATCGGCTGAGTGTAAGGTAGAATCATTGAGGATCCGTCGAGTGAACCAACTTGGAAATTCTCTGTGGACCTTTTTGTCAACTTCAGAAGAAGTCTGTGTACGGACCCTGAGCTGCCGCTTTACATGGCTTCTGAATTCCCTGCAAGTTATGAATGTGTAAGCGACAATGACGTTAAAGAGATGTAACTAGTACATAAGACAAGATGTGGTGATTCAATTCTTACCTAAGGTAGGGTTCGACCTCAGTACAGTTAATCAAGACATGCCGGTGCGCCTGTAACTTTTCAGTACCAGTAAGCCTGAAAAGCTCACCCCCTCCTACTCGTTTGCCAAGGCGGGGTATCGACAAGGCAACGGGAACCAACTCAGGTTCGGGACAATCGTCTACACGGGCCGGTCGGTTGAAAGATGTCTCGATATCATCAAAGTATCGTGAACAAAAGTAGAGGACCTCATCCCCTAAATAACCTTCAGCTATAGAACCTTCTGGCCATGCCTTATTCCTGACGTAGGTTTTCAATTTCCCGAGAAACCTACGTGTTTATTAACAAAAATAAATAAATAAATAAATAAAATGATAAATAAAGATTAAAGTAAATATTTAACCGATGTGTTTATTAACAAAAGTAAAAAATTAAGTACCTTTCCATAGGATACATCCAGCGATATTGAACCGGCCCAGCTAGCTTTGTCTCACGAACAAGGTGGACTGTCAAGTGAACCATGACAGTGAAGAAGGATGGAGGAAAAATCATCTCCAAATGACAAAGAGTGAGGATGATTTTGTTTTGCAGTTGATCGAGCTCCTCATGTATCAAAACCTTCGAACACAATTTTCTGAAGAAAGAGCACAGCTCAACCAAGACAATGGATATATCCGGAGGCAGTGTACTCTTTAATGCCAACGGAAGCAGCTGCTGCATCAAAACGTGTGAGTCATGACTCTTCAACCCAGCAATCTTCCGAGAATGCACATCTATACAACGTGAAATGTTGCTTGAATACCCATCCGGGACTTTTATTTTCTTCAAAGTTGCTAGGAAGATGTCCTTATTCGCCTTTGTTAGGGTGAACTTTGCCGGTTGAAATTTGTCATTGTCATCTGGCCATGCGTCTTGACGAACCGCCATTGCCCGCAAATCCTTCCTCGCCTGCAGATGATCCTTTGACTTCCCAGGTTCATTAAGCACCGTGTATAGCACATTATCGCACACATTTTTTTCAATATGCATTACATCCAGACTGTGCCGAAGCAAATTAGTTTTCCAATACGGAAGACTGAATAAGATGCTTTTCTTCCGCCATTGTTGCGGTTCTGAACCGGAAGCCCTGTGACTTTTTCTCCCCACTTGTGCTTCTCCGTCTTTTTTTCCAAACTCAAAATGAACATCCTGCAGCTGCTGCAAAATATCTGTACCAGATAAAATTGGAGGAGGTCCCCTTCTTTCCTGTTTACCATCGAAACGATTGCGCTGCAGTCTAAATCTGTGAGTGCCATCGAGAAACCTCCTGTGACCCATAAAACACCACTTTCTGCTATGGGGAAGCCGGACTGTGTCAGAGTCAAAATTGCAAACTGGGCACGCCAATCCAGTATGAACATTCCAACCAGACAGGGTTCCCATCCCAGGGAAGTCACTTATCGTCCACATCAATGCTGCACGCAAGTTGAACAGGCTCTTATCGTACGCATCATATGTCTCGACGCCCTCATTCCACAGGTCCAACAATTCTGAGATGAGGGGCTGGAGGTACACATCTATATCATTACCTGGAGCCCTTTTCCCTGGAATGATCATGGATAGAATGAACGAGCTTTGTTTCATACACATCCACGGAGGCAAGTTGTACGGAACTAGTACCACCGGCCAAATACTGTAACTCGTGCTGAGATTCCCAAACGGATTGAATCCGTCAGTCGCCAGAGCTAAACGGACATTTCTAGGGTCGGCAGCAAAATCTGGAAAATCTGAATCGAATGACTTCCACGCCTCCGCATCTCGTGGATGTCGTAACTTCCCGTCTTCATTCTGTTCCACACGATGCCACCTCATATGCTCAGCTGTTTTGGACGACATAAACAACCGTTGCAGACGAGGCTTCAGTGGGAAGTATCTGAGAATCTTTGCAGGCTTCTTCTTCTGCCTTCTTCCCTTCCGAACGTTCTTGTACCTTGATGCTTGACACCGCTTACACGTCTCTCTCGTGGCGTCATCCCCCCAATACAGCATACAATCGTTCGGGCACGCGTCGATCTTCTGGTAGTTCAACCCCAATCTGGCGATAATCTTCTTCGCCTCATAAAACGTCGTGGGGATATTAGCATTGGGAAATGCATCCTGTAGTAACTCCAGCAGCATCGACATCGCCTTATCTGTAATTCCACACAAGCACTTGATATGGTACAGTTTAATCAGAAAAGATAATTTAGAGTATTTATGACAACCAGGATACAAAGGATGATCTGCTTCTTCCATAAGACTAAAGAAATCTCTAGCAGCTTCATTCCTTGAAAACACAGGGTCTGCACCCTCCACTTCGTCGTCGAAGTTGTCGTCATGTACCCCAAATGCATCACGAACAACGTCATTGACGGTATCGTCTGCTTGAACATGTACTCCTGCTTGTGAACTTGCATGAATATCTTCATAGACCGCATCGAGCTTTTCACCATGACGTACCCAGAAAGTATATTCTTGAGGAAATGGCTTATCAAGTAAATGTTGTCTGACATCTCCTGACGTGTGCCACTTCTTGAACTTGCATTTCGGACACGGACACAAGATCTTGCCATTACAACTAGCGTGAGAGGTTGCAAACTGTAAGAAATTATTTAAACCGGCCAAATAGCGTGGAGAATTGCGTGGTAACTTAATCCATGACTTATCCATAGCTTGTAGAGAGGGCAGAAAACGATTTATGAATGTTTGGTGTATCTGAAATGTTGCATTTCGAAGTATTTAAAAGTCAAAACGTTCTTTTATTTGTAGCGGTTTAGAAAACCGCTACTTCAACCCCAGCAGATTAGTAGCGGTTTTAAGAGTAAAACCGCTACTAAATTTTTTCATTTGTAGCGGTTTTCATTAAAAACCGCTTCAAATTTCCTCCCGTTGGCGGGAGATACTTTTTTAAATTTGTAGCAGTTTTTAAAACCGCTACAAATTTATACACGTTGGCGGGAATTTAAAATTTCAACGTCTATTAGTTTGTAGCGGTTTTTATAAAAACCGCTACAAAATTTATATAATTTGCAGCGGTTTTTATTAAAAACCGCTGCTAACAGTATGTACTTTGTAGCGGTTTTTTGTGAATAAACTGCTACAAATGTATTCATATTTGGAGCGGTTTTTGATAAAACCGCTACAAATATTCAACATAATTTCTCTCCTGCTTAAACATTTGCTTAAATATTTTCTTACATGTCCGATTCATTTATCTAGTGTGAAGACACTTACCAACTTTAAAATACTACATTATGTGCTTAATTTATGATTAAGTTCGTAATACAATTTATACTGAAAATAGATTTATAAAAAAAAGCAACCCTACTTTTCATTTAATGTAACACAAGTAAACTCACAAACAAAAGCAAATTAATGTCAAATAAAATGTACACACAAATACAAATAAAACGAAAAATAAGATCCTAGCTAAACTGGAGGAGGGTGATCATCGGGCGGAGCATCGCTGAACCGCGGAGCATGACGTGCAGAAGACTCCATGTCACCGCCCTCGGGCCGATCTACTGGGGGCTGCTGAGAGGTGCTGGGTGTCGTAGTAGGGGTGCGCAACGTAATGCGAGGGAGTGGCGGGATCTCTGGCGCATCTGGCACACGCTGCTGAAGTAGAGCGTTCGCTATGTCTCGCCACTGAGCCTGGTGCGCATACTGCTCGTCCAACTGAACCTGGAGCGAGCTAACCATAGACCCTATCTGGCTGGACAGCCGCTGGTCCATCTGGCTAGCCATCCTCTGCTCCATCTCGCGCTCACGCAGCTCAACCTGGCTGGCAACCTGGGTGGCGATAGTCCGCTCAACATGCTCAGTCTGGCTGGCAAGCTGCTCCCTGAGCTCATCCACCGTCGTGTCGCTCCGCCTCCTCGCCCCAGAAGTCCCTGCTCGGGATGTCTGCGACCCACTGCCCTTCCCGTACACCATGGTGGGCCGCGCACCTAACCCCATACCCCTCACGCGACCCGGATGCTCAACCTCACCCACACCCGCTTTCAAGGGTGCGGTGGGATCTAGGGCAGACCCCTGCGACTCCGGCGGCTGGGACGCGAGGATCTCTGTGGCGTACTGATGCATCTTCGTCTGCAGATCACGCGCAGTTAGAAAAAACAAACAATAAAATGATAAACTAGCAAAAATTCCCAATTGTGAACATCTTACTATCGCTTCCTCAGCCTGCTGCGATGTGGCCGTCCCATCGCGGTGCCTATGGGTAAATGCAAAGAGCTCCCCATAGTGCGTCTGCCGCTGCTCCTCCTGAGCCTTCTTCTCCTGCAGCAAATAATTTAAATTAATATTAATTAAATAATTTAATTTATAAAGTTAAATTTTAATAACGTACCAGTTCGCTGTATGTAACAGCAAATGTCTTCGATCCGGCAGTATGGTGGATCGTCTGCTGGTGGCGTATCCTCCTATTCCTCTCAGCAATGGCCTAAACATCAAATTTTCAATATCCGATTTAAACAAACTAAACATATGAAAAGTTTCAAATTAATTTAAATTGATTACAAAATTTTAAACAAACTAAACATATGAAAATTTTTAAATTAATTTAAATTGAATTTACCAGTCCCTCCAGGCTCCGCCGGTACCGCACAAATCTGGCCCACTCGTGGGGGTCAACGCCGTCAGGAACGGCATCGATCAGCTCGTCCAGGGGCTTCGTCCCATCCTTATCTGCAGCCCAATACACACGATTCCTCCTGTTCCTCCACCCCGTCCCCATCTTCAGCAGCGCGTACCGACGCCTCTCCTGCCTGACGGAGAACTTCGTCTGCAAAAAAATAACATATTCAGTGTTATAAAAATTAAACGAACCGATTATCAAGAAAGAAAATAAACGAACTGGAACTCACTTAAGTAATGAAAAGATTTTAATACCTGTACGGCCTCCTCGTAGGCCAGCACCTTCAGTGGGCGGGGTATCAGCGGCCACGCCTTATACCCCAGAGGGAAGCGGAGCCAGTTGCCACCTAAATCGCTCAGATATCGGTTGAACAGGTGGCCCCCGTTCCCGATCGGCTGGTCGGTCTGGTCGTTCCACTCGACCACTACCTGTAAGTGGTGGTCTAAACTGTGTACCCCCGCTACGTCCAGCCTCCTCCTCGACCTGTTCCCATGCTCATCTGCACATATATATTAAAATATAGCATAAATAATTAAATAAATTATTACTTATGTATTCATTAATTATCTGTAAACATTTATTTTTACCTTCAACCTCCACATCAAACCCTGTCTGTCGTGAGGCCGAGGGTCGAGGGTGATTCTGCTCCCTCAGCGCATCCTCATCTAGGAAATGCCTGGCGTCTCTGATAGGGATCTCGGGGATATCATCATCCCCCTCCAGAATATAGTCCTCCACAGATATCTCTGGGACCTCCGTCGTAGGTGTAGTCTGCGGCTGTGTAGGAGGTCGTCTCCCCCCACTACCGTCCTCACCCTGTCCTGACTGCATGGGCTGCTTCCCTTCCCGGCGTCCAGACATACTGAAATCTGAAATAAAATGATAAAATTTTTTTAAGAAATTAACAAACAAATAATATTTTAATACGAATAAAAAAAATAAATGAAATAAAAAAATACTCCCTCCGTTCCTAAATGTAAGACCTATTTTTATGACACAAAAATAGGTCTTATATTTAAGAAAGGAGGTAGTACTTGGCAAAAAAGGATAAATTAAAAAATACGATTAAAATATATTAATGAAATAAAAAAATACATGGCAAACAAGTCTAAATAAAAAAATGTGATTTACAAAATTGAAATGGAATGCAAACTAAACAAACGGAATTACTTAAATTATAATTAATGATAACAAAAATAAAGAAAATATATGTATAAAAACAAGTACAATATAACAACTCAAATTATAAATAAATGTAACATAACTACAATTACAACAAAAAAATGAAAAAACAAGAAGGAATAAAATATATACTAAATAATAATTAGAATTAAGTAAAATAAAATATTACTTAAGTAAGAAAACAAGTACAATGTAACAACTCAAATTAAAAAAAACAAGTACAATATAACAAAAATTAAAAAAAAACATATAAAAATATAAGAAGAATTAAATATATATAAAAAGTACACTCAAATACAATACAAACTACACAAATTAAATGGAATAAGCATATTCTTAATTATAATAAAATATAAACAATGGAACAACCATATTATTACTAAAATATAAAAAATACAACTAAAAAAGATTGAATAAACATAAATAACAAATAAATATAAATACATTTAAAAAGAAAATAAAGTAAAAAAAAGTAATATTAAAACTAACCTGACTGTAGTGGATATAAATGAATTTGTGCAGGGCCTCAAAACTGTAGAAATTCTTCAAACTTGTTCTGACAGCTCAAATTCGCGAAACGGTGAAATGAAATGGAAGGAGGTATTTATAGCTAAAATCTCGCTATTTTGTAGCGGTTTTTTTAAGAACCGCTACATCAACCGCTACAAAATGTGAACAGTTTGTAGCGGTTCTTAAGAACCGCTACAAGTGTCATGACTCTTGGACTTTCGTAGCGGTTTTACACAGAAACCGCTACAAAAGATGTACATGTTTGTAGCGGTTCTTAAAAACCGCTACAAATGTCATGACTCTTGAACTTTAGTAGCGGTTCTAAACAAAAACCGCTACAAAATATATACATATTTGTAGCGGTTCTATTAAACCGCTACAAATTTATGACGGTTGAAATTTTGTAGCGGTTTTTTTTCAAAAACCGCTACAAAATGACCGTCACAAATGTCGCGCCAGCCTCGCGCCATGTGGCGCCAAGTTGGCGCCACTATTTGTAGCGGTTTATTCCTTAAACCGCTACAAATATTCAACATGAAACAAATTTGTAGCGGTTTTGGGTAAAACCGCCACAAATGTTGAATTTTGTAGCGGTGTTTTTTAACAGCTACAAATGAAACGCTACAAAATAGCTTTTTTTTTTGTAGTTTAGTAAACATGTAAATTTCAGGCTGGAAAAATTTGAGTGCATTGTACTTTTTGTCTTCATTTATTAATTTCAGCTCATCACTTAGCAATTCCAGTTTCCAAATAGTGGGAGCAAAAATAGGTTACTATAATT
>JBBMKA010006426.1:0-10290 GCA_037833695.1 Sechiopsis laciniata | reverse complement strand
TTTGTTGTTAATTTATTACTATATTTTATTTACAAATGTGTTCTTATTAATTTTTCATAGTTTAAGAAATATGTTTACTTAAACTTTTTATTAAAAAAAATGAGGTTCTTTATGAATTGAAATTATTATTAATTAATTAATTTTGTGAATTCCTTTCAAGATGAATACTCGAACGAGAATTAAATTGGAATACAACTCATAAATCAAGCCAACACACTATTAAATTTTTTGATAGAGTTAAAATTACTTTTGGAAAGACATTTAAATATTGATGTTAGTCGAGATTAAAAGATATGTTTGATGAGATTTGATAAAAAAAAGTTTAAAAAAAATAGAGATTCGATAGAGGGTTTGAAGAGGGGTTAAAGGGTGGTTGAAGAGGGGTTAAGAGTGATCGTTTACTATAAAAAAAAATGAAGGGTTGTTGAGGAGTGGTTATTAATCACTCCTCATGTCCAAAAAACAAACATAGCCTATAAGATAGACAAATTACTCTATTCATTTTCAATTATTTTCCAATGAAAATTTCATGTTATCTAATACAAGATAATGTTAAACCATTATTTTAGTCACACATGCATTTATGTTAGTTAAACTATTGTTATTGTTGATATCTTTCTCTTAATTATATGAACTTAACTTTTTTCTTGGCTCAACAATAATTAGAGGTAAAAAAAAATTATCAAACACAAAACATTTTGATTATAAACATATGCTTTAATGCAAGTTAGATTTATGTTTTTGTTCGCATCTCAAGAACTTCAGTGAGAAATGATTATTTTCCCTTCTCTAAAAGACAATTATTACAATGAAAATTAGATGAGTGTCGTTGAGAATTTTATATTGAAAATGTAAAGAGAACTCTTAGTATTTATAAGATAGGTGAGGATGTCAATTCTATCTAATATGATATCAAAGTTCGTTAATTTCAAAAGTTATTTGATGCGTTCAAACACAATTATTTGGTGGACTACTCCTTTCAACTCTAATTAATTTTGAGACAAATGACTATACTATCTAATATGTTTTTCACATTTTACATTTGACTCATGGTTTTTCGATTTTGGACATGGTACAGAAATGTGTAAGAAATTTCCTTGTTTGCCATATATGACTATCAGGGTTCCTTGTTTGTCATATATGACTATCAGGTTTTCTTGTTTGTCATATATGACTATCAGGTTTTCTTTTACACCTTATGTTCCTTCGTCAAAGCTAAAATAAATAAATAAAATACTCAACATATTCCTGAAAAAAGGGAAAAAAGTGTTTTAAAAAATGGTATAAACATTAAAAAAATCAAAATATTGCTTTGGTCGATCTGCTTTATTTCATTTTGAACGCGTTTTCAAATGTTTAAATTTCCCTCTATTTTTTTATAAAAAACTTTAAAGTCATTTTCTTTGACAAAGTTTAAACCTTTAGTGGGCGTTTGTTTGACATATTTAAGCAGAATTTAGCTTAAGGAGATATATTGAAGAGTAATTTCGAGTAGTTAAAAATTTAGAGTTGTAGCTAAAAATTCCTTTAGATGTAGTTTTTGTATAGATGAGTTAGAGTCAAAACTTTGTTTGGATGTAGATTTAAAACGAGTAGTTATTTTGAGTAGTTAAAAAAGAAATGATTAAAAATGAATTGTTAAAATGAGTTATTTTGATTCATTCGAAATGAATAAATAAAAAAATGAGTAGTTGAGAATGAGTAGTTATAAATGAATTATTAGAAATGAAAAGTTATTTTTAAAAGTCAAAATGAGGGGAATTAGTAAAAACTCGTTAGAATGTAGGTTTTTGAGGAGTTAGTAAATCCTCCAACTAAATCCTACTTAAATATGTCATACAAATACCACTTAAGTTTCTATTAACTTTACATAAATATATTGTGGATAAAATTTCAAATCCTAAAATATCTTCTAACACACCACCTCAAATTGGAACACGTAATTAAAAATGAAAAACTTGAAAACAAAGTAATTGACATGCACACTACACACATGGTTGCTATATTTATTGTTGATCACGTCGAACACAACACCAAGAAACTTATGAACTATTCATATTGATAACACACACCGTCAAATATGTTATTGTACTCATATACAAGCGACACACATGAATTGTCGTCAATCACGCCATCAAACATAACATAGTGCAAACACAATGTTGAATACTACACATCTGCCACATGAATCAGAATGGATTTCATGAATCTTCAAATAATCCATACTGACAACACATGCTGTTGAATACGTTACTCCATTTGCACATGCATGTAAACAATTTATCAATCTTAATCAATTTATCAATCTACATGCATGTAAACAACTTATTGAAAGGATATTAAAAAAAAAAAAACAACTTATTGTATAGTTACAATATTTTTACAATAAAGATTAAATTATTAACAACTATTATGAGTAGCTTAGCGATTAAAATGACTTTAAAAAATTAAAAATGTTAGTAAATTTAATTTATGGAAGTCATGTATCTAAAAATTAATTTCACTGACATACAATTATTGTGTAGCGAAAGTAGGTTTCATGTAAAAAAATTCTTACAAAATTCATTGTTATTTCAAATATTAGAATGAATTATCACTTTTAAGAAAATGTTTATATATGGGCAAAAAGATATGTATTAGCAATCCTATTTTTGTATAATTATTTAAAGAAAATATATTTCCTATGTACCCTTTGTGGCACTCATAGCAACTTTTATTTTTTTTTCAAAAAACTTCTCAAATAAACTACTTTCCTAAAATGGAAGATTCCACTTATGGTGGATTACAGATTCTTCAATTGAGGATTCATATATTGTTGTTTGTGTTGAAAATTATAGTTTTTCACTAGAAAATTAGTTGGTTGTTGTTTACCATATTTTTCAATGATTAAGTTTTTATTGGTTGTTATTATATTTATAATGTATTGAATAAGTATTTTCAATACAATACAAATATTTGATGGTAAGGAATATATATTTTCTTACAAAATACTAAATAAACATTCGGTCATTTAAAAAAAGAATGTGAGTCAAAGGATTCAAAATTTGCAGGCTTCTCTCCATCTGGAATCTTTTTCGAAAAAGATACTTTATAAATGTGTATGGAGAAGCATATACTAAAGCTGAAGATTACAAAAAGCTTTACAGTTTAAAGCGATGAAGAAAATATTAAAGTTTTTAAAGAGATTAGAGTTACAACATCACATCACATCATAACATTAGAAATAATATTATTTTCATTTGGAATCTTATTCATTTTTTCCTCTATCGAACCAAATTTAGAGGTAAATGGTGACTTCATTATGCTCGATGACATTTTCTTCATTTTCTCCCTTTTATGTTGTTGATTTTCCTCAGAAAGTATACTTTCTCCTTTGAGTTCTTACAAGATATAATCAAGGCAAATATTAAAAATATGTTTTTGTTTACTTATGACTTCAAAAATATATTCCTTTGAACTGAATAGACACTAACATACAACAAACAACACCATATATATACATTTTAACATTGCAGTACCTTAAAGCAACAATGAAATTTAATATAACAACATACAACTCTTAGAAACAACTAAATGCATATATCAAACAATAACAATACATCATTTAAACATAAGACATACATAAAAAAAAAAAACACTAAAAAAAATCCTAATATCAACATACTACTTTTAAATACCTAGTATCAACATGTATATATTATGAAACAACATATATAAATACGTAGTGATGACACTAAAATACATTTTCTAACAATGTAAATACATCAAACATACAAGAATTTTTATTTCTGACTAAAATCTGAAAACTCAATATATATGCATAAAACATATAAACGGTACTCATATTAAACATACACAATACATGAGAAGTATAATTTCAATACCGTGTGTATTCCGTATTTCAGAGAAATACCTTAACTCTTAAATCCCTTAAAAACCTACAAACATTACATTAAACAAACTAACAATACATAAAATTAGCAAGGACAATACAATATGTATTTTCTTGTTTCAACAAACACTTGATGTCCTAAATCGTCATAAAAACTACCAATAATACATTGAATAAACTAATAAGGTCCTAAATCACAATGAAAAAAGAATAACAGCACATTTGTTATTCATATTTTCCGGCAAAAACTTAAGGTCCCAAATCACAATGAAAGACACCAACAATACAATGAAAAAACCAACAATCCCTCAACAAACAAGAATATTGGAATTGTTGGAATTATTTGGAAGGTAAAAAGAATGAATTATTATTGAGCCTTCACTGCTATATTTATACACGGATGTATAGCAACAGAAAAAAAATATAATAACAATAACAATCCTTGTGTGACAATAATTAACCAACTGCTACTTCTAATATTCCCCCCTCAAGATGGAGCATAGATATCTAAGACACCATCTTGATTAATAATGGAAATAACATGTGAGGTTTTTGTGAAGACGTCCGCCAGCTGATGTTGTGTCCGAATTCGTAGCAACTTCAATTTGCCTATCTAACTCTGTCACGAACATAGTGACAGTCGAGTTCAATGTGCTTTGTACGCTCGTGGAAAATGGGATTCGATGCTATGTGTATAGCAGTTTGGTTGTCGCAGTAGAGGGCTGAGACGTCAGGGGAAATTTTTAGATCGTTGAGAAGTGATTCAAGCCAAAAGAGTTCGCAGGCTGTTGATGCAAGAGCCCGATATTCGGTTTCAGCTGAGGAGCGTGATACGGTGGTTTGTTTCTTCGATTTCCAAGAGATAAGTGAATCACCAAGAAATGCGCAATAGCCGGTTGTAGACTTCCGTGTATCTAAACATGATCCCCAGTCTGAGTCTGTAAAGGCTTTTAAATGGAACGAAGTGGAAGGTTTAAGGAGGACACCTTGTCCTGGAGCAGCTTTAAGATAGCGGATGAGGTGCAAGGCAGCATCAAGGTGTGTCTTCGTTGGTTGGGATACATATTGACTCAGCGTATTGACAACAAACGTGATGTCTGGTCTGGTTATTGTCAAATAGAGGAGTTTCCCAACCAGGCGTCGATACATGGTGATATCGTGGAGGACTCAAAATTATCTTTTCTTAATTTCAACCGAAAGTCCATAGGTGTAAGCTCTATTTTTGCACCAAGGAGGCCAGCTTCTTCAATCAACTGAAGAGTATAATGACGCTATGTGAGGTAGACGCCAAGAGATGATCGAGCAAGCTCATTGCCAAGGAAGAATTTCAGAAGGCCCAGATCTTTCAACTGAAATTTCTTGTGTAGTGCAAGTTTTAGAGAAGTGATCATATGATCAGTTGCGCTAGTAATGACTATATCGTCTTTATAGACAAGTAGGGCGATAAAATCCTTGTCTGTGCCTCGGACAAATAAGGAATAGTCCGCCTTGGACTGATGGAACCCAATAGACAATAAAGTCTCAGAGAATTTAGCAAACCACTGCCTCGATGCCTGTTTTAATCCATATAGCGATTTATGAAGACGACAAACGAGCTTGGCAGATGTGCAATTCGATTTGCTAGGGGGTTGATACCCAAGTGGAAGGTCCATATATACTTCTTCGAATAGATCTCCGTGTAGGAAAGCGTTGTTAACATCTAGCTGTAACAAAGACCAATTGCAAGATACAGCAATGGTAAGTAGAACACGGACAGTTACAAGCTTTGCAACGAGTGAGAAAGTTTCAATGAAGTCGAGGCCTTCTTGTTGATTATACCCTTTTGCTACCAAACGAGCCTTGTATCTCTCGATGCTACCATTGGCTTTATATTTGATTTTGTACACCCATTTGCAACCAATGGAGTGTTTGGAAGGAGGCAAGGAGACAACACTCCAAGTTTTGTTAGCTTCCATAGCTTGCAACTCTTTGATCATTGCTTCACGCCAATGCTCATATGGAAGAGCTTGATGGTAGAATTGTGGCTCAAAAGTGGTGGATAGGCCGATGGAGAAAATTCGGTGTGGATGGGAGAGATGTGTGTAAGATATAAAATCATGAATGGGATGTCGGGTAGCAAAATGGGGTAATGGTGAGTTGGTTAATAGGTATGATGGTTTTATGGTGCGGTAGAACGACGAGGATGTTCATGGTTGGTAGGAACTGGATTTAAGGGAGATGGTATAGGGGGATTAGCCAAGGTGGTAGGTTGGGATGTATTGAAAAGGTCGGTTAGTTGCTCGTTTTCAAATGAAATGTCGTGATGTTCATCAAAATGAGGGGCTAAAGGCTGTTCATCAAGCCTGGTAGCAAGCGAATGTTCATCAATTTGCAAATCAGAGGATTGGTTATCAAGCGGCGGAACTAGCAGCTATTCATCAAGCTGTGTAGTTGCAGGCTCGTCATCAAGAAGCGTAGTGATCGTGTCTGGAGTCAGAGAAACCTGATCAAAATTAACACAAACATGATCATACGGTTTGGGCAAAACTAATCTAGGAAATGGATCAGGTTGAACATCAGCAAGTGTAGAATTGTGAAAAGGGAACACTGTCTCATGAAAAAGTTTGTATGCCTTCATTCCTGGAGGATATCCAACGAAAACAGCAGCTGTAGCCTTTGGATCAAATTTGGTTTGATTGCACGGGAGTGTGGATACATAACAAAGGCACCCAAACACTCTTAGGCGTGCATAATCGAAGTTGTCATCATGAAGCAGCTTGTAAGGTGTCTGCATTTGTAAAATTTTGGAGGGAGTGCAATTTATCAGGAAAGTAGCCGTTAGAATCCACTCAGACCAAAATTTTAGCGGGATATGTGACTGAAAGTAGAGGGCTCTAGCGACATTTAACAGATGTTGATGTTTTTGCTCAACAACAGAGTTCTGTTCAGGACGGTAAACACAAGCATATTGGTGAAGAACCCCTTTATCTTTAAAAAACTGATCAAAAGACAGTTCAGGAGCATTGTCGGATCGAAAGGCCTTGATTGATTTACCAAACTAAGTCAACACGAGCTGAAAAAACTACGGTATAATAGTTAGAACATCAGATTTTCGTTTAAGCATGTAAACCCAGGTGAGCGTTGTAGTCATCGACTAATGTTTAGTAGTACTTATAACCAGAAATAGAAATAGTCGAAAGGGGGCCCCAAATATCAGCATGTATGAGATCAAAAGGATTTGCAGATAGCTTGTTATTAGAATGAATCGTAAGCCTTTTTTTCTTGGCAAGCGGACAAACAGTACAAGGATTGTTATGACTATACTTAGTAGAATCTAATACAATGTAAGGCTTTAAAGCTTGTAGGCGGGGAAATGACAAGTGACCAAGCCGTGAGTGCCAAAGTTCAACAAAGGTATGGTGCACAGAGGCTGCATTGACCGCAACGGAGAGAGTTTTGCAAGGCAAATCCAGTAAATACAACCCTTGACGTAGACTACCCTTGCCAATCGTTCTCAAAGTGAATCTGTCCTGAATATTGCAACCATGAGCAGAAAAATTGACTATGATAGACTTGTTGGTAGTTAAAGAACTAATAGATATGAGGTTGTATTTGAACTGAGGCACATATAGCACATTTGTTATCACAACAAGTCCAAAAAAGAAGATTGTACCAGCATATTCAACAGATATGGAAGTACTATCAGGCAGAACAACATTACTTTTTGTAAGGAAGAGACAGTTAAATTGATCACGATTATAACAAATACTTGTGGCAGCCCCGGAATCAAGAATCCAACAACAATTCAAAGAATCAAAAGGGGGGGAAGCTGTCATAACATACTGAATCGTACCTGCTATGTAGGACGAAGTAGGATCATTGTCGACCTTGGTAGTTGCAAAGCGAGACTGTAGTTGAGAAAGCAATGTATGGCAGTGAGCTAAAGTGTTTGAATCAGATAGTTGAGAACCAACGGCTAAAGCAGGAGCTGTGGATTGCGTCGAAGAAGACGGGGCATTCGAAGCAAATCTTGGGCGATAACCTGGAGGAAATCCGTGAATCTTGTAACAACGATCAATAGTGTGGCCAATTCAACTACAATGGGTACAAAACGGTCGATCTTTCTGGGGTTTTGCAACATTTGAACTCTGTGCAGCAAGGGTAATTGCTGGAGTTGACAAAGAGGTCAAAGTTAGTCTCTGCTGTTCTTCTTGTACAATAAGGGAAAAAGCCTTAGAGATAGGCGGTAATGGATCCATTAAGAGGATTTGCGAGCGTGCGTGTCCAAAAGAATCATTCAATCCCATGAGAAAACTAATCAAATATTCATATTGAACAAAATCAGAGGCCTTCTTATGATGTGCACAAGAACAAGAACTGCAAGAAGTAATAGGACGATAGAGAGCAAATTCATCCCAGAGACTTTTCAATTTCGAAAAATATGTGGTCACAGAATGTTGATCTTGAGTAAAAACCGCAATATCACGCTTCAATTGGAACATTCGAGGGCCATTCTTGTGCTGAAAACGTTCTTGAAGATCAAGCAAGATTGCATGAGCAGAATCGCTGAACAAAATGCTAGAAGAAATTGACTTGGAAACGGAATTTAAGATCCAAGCAATAACAATATTGTTGTTGCGAACCCAAGAGGAAAGAAGCGTACCAGTAGGTTGAGCAATCGTACCGTCGACGAATCCAATTTTGTTCCGGATTGAGAGCCCTAGAAGCATCGACCTGCTCTAGGTGGTGTAGTTATCATCAGTGAGAAGTTCTGAAACAAGAACTAAATTCGAAGTGTCATTATGATGAAGAACATAGGGATTTTGAAGATCATCCAGTGTCGGAGAGATCGTCGGAGAGGAAATCGGTGGAGAAGGTGCCGGCTGAGAAGAAGAGGGATCCACAGTGAACAAAGGAGAAAGAGATGCGAAAAGAAAAAAAATAGCGCACGGGAGAGAAAAGGGAACCACGTGGAAATGTCAAACTGATACCATATTGGAATTATTGGAATTATTTGGAAGGTAAAAAGAATGAATTATTATTGAGCCTTCACTGCTGTATTTATACACAGATGTATAGCAACAGAAAAAAAAGATAATAACAATAAAACTTCTCTAAATCCTTGTGTGACAATAATTAACCAACTGCTACTTCTAATAAAATATAATATAAAACGACAGTAAAAATATCTGAGGTTGAGGGTTTTGATATCGTTACCTTTATTGTCTTCTTCGTCTAGTCGTTTTCGACGAAGAGTTATTTTGTGGTTTTTGCTCAAAATGTTGACCGAAATTTACCTATTTGCAGTTTGTTATTCATGAATACCAACTTCTAGAATTTTTAAAGATTAATTAAGAAGAAGAAATTTGAAGAAAAAAAGACAACTAAGAAATCCCTAGGTAGTTAGAAGAAAATCTAGAAGATGAAGGGAAGAAAAAGATCATTGAGAAGTTGAATGAATTCCATGGGAAAAGTAGCATGCAAATCAAGGGTGCATGAATTATTTGAATTTTTTTAATGAAAAAAATCATGCAATGTATAAGATTGATAAAATGTATTTTACAAATTGATGATTTCTTTAAATTTTTAGAAAATTTACCCACACAACATTCTATCTCTTGTATTATATTTGCAATACAATTTCTAAAATAATTCATAATTTTGTATCAGTAATAGAACTTAATTAATGATAAAATGAATCTATGACTGAATTCTACTAGTGATATAACTCATTTGAATTTCTTACTTCAAATGAATTAGTTCTAATTTTGTTTTATACATAGAAATACTTTACCATCCAAAATCTCCAAATTTTTATATATTAATTATGACGGCTAATATTTAAGTATTTGATTGTACTTACAAAACTTATTTTTACTATATTGTCTGAGAGTGTTTTTTTTTTTCTTTTTTTTTTTTTTTTTTTGAGAAGCTAGTGTTTTTGTTATTTTCTATGAAAGTTCAAAGGCAAAAAAGTTATGTTCTCAAAAAAGAAAAAAACTAAAAAAGTTATTTAATGACTAAAATGTCAAAGTCTTTCTACTTTATAGAAAAACATATAAAACGTGGAATCAACCTCTGATAAAAGCACAAATATTTTCTAAATCTTGTCTAATAAGTTTGAAGAAATCCAGAGGGCATTATTATTATTATTATTATTATTATTATTTATTTTTTTATTTTTTTTAAACAAATGTCTGCAACAGTTAAAGGAGGGATTCGAACCCTTTAAGTTATTGGATAAACATGATGCCATTGCTCTCGTCGACGGGACACTATTATTATTGATATCCCACTGCATTTATAATTATATTTTTCAATATTAATTTATTTTATTTTTATATAATCTCAATGTTTGTCTACTTTATTGAAAAACAAATGGAAATCCTGTGAAAGTTTCATAAGAGCACAAATAATAT
>JBBMKA010006425.1:0-10290 GCA_037833695.1 Sechiopsis laciniata | reverse complement strand
AACGGGCACGCAGGTTTAGGTAACCACCATTTATGATAAACGGTGGGGCAAACACGGGTTGGGTTATTATAACCAACTCGGCCGTTTACGCAAACGGTGCCTCAAACATACCCTTATGTTTGCACATTTTTTGTTTTAGAACTTCAAACGTTTTTTTAATAAGTTCTAAAGAATTAAATTATATGTTTTTTTATGATTATATACTTTTAATTTTGTGTTTAATATATAATTATATACTTTTTAGAAAGAATTAAATTATATGTTTTTCTAATGTTTATATACTTTTAATTTTGTGTTTGACAAATAATAATATACTTTTTAGAAGAGGAGAAAGGAAAAATTATTATTTTGTAGTTAAAATTAAAAAAAAAAAAAAACTATTATTTAAACGAGTCAATTCTTATGCATATAATAATATATAGAATATATTCACTAAAAAGTTGAGAATTTGAAATTTTGAATAAAAAAAAAGTGGTTTTAAATTATAAGTTTAAAGATATATATCGATTGTCGTATGAATGACAAAAGTTATTATCGTTAGTAAAACTTTTATTTTAAATAAAAAATTCCCCAAATTTGTCATACCAAATATAACTAAATAAATGAAACACTAATTTGCCATTTTCCTACAATACTACTATATAACTTAATAAAAACATTGTTATGAAATGCAACATCACATTAGGAAAAAAAAAACAATATTTGATTATATATGGATATATAAATATTAGAAGGAAACAAGCACTTGAAATCCAAAGTTAATTATTTTCCATGATGCATTGAAGTAGAATGATTGACTAGACCAATTAGAGCAAACAATTATGATTTCAAAATATCAAAGATCAAATCAACCAATGAAACTATTCTCAAGGGATGACATAGTGATTGAAAACTTGAATTTTAAAGGTATGTTTCTTTTAAGGTTTTAAGTTCAAGATTCACCTATGACATTAGTATTTCGATATCTCTCATGCCTAGTGTAGAGACGGGCATAATTACTCTTATTTCAAAAAAATCAACCCATAGAAATAATATGAAATATGTCTTAAATGTGATAGATCCCAGCATTGGAACAAATATAGAGCTGCACTAAAATTTTATTTATAGATTAAAAAAATAGGTGTCAAAATTTGAACTATGATGTGATGTGTACCAAAACAAAAATTTGAATAACTTCAAAAAAACAAAAGTTTTGTAGGAGTCTTCACAGACGACATGACCGGGAATACGTCCAGGTGTCGGTATCTCAGAGCGTTTGTAGCACTCAGCTTTGAAAACAGGCTACCGGTAGATTCGGTGACGAGGAATGAGGATTTCAATCGGAGTTTGGGGTTTAAACGAGGAGGGTTTTGGTGATACCCATCCGTATTTTTACAGAGAGTAGAAACCAAAATTCGCTTTTAAAACACGTTTGCTCAGATTTTATCAGATTGAAAAAGGAAATTTGAGACAACAGTGTATGAATGTGGTAAGAAAACGCATCGGTATTTTCATTTTTTTAATTGTTTTCGGATTTACTATTGTTCTTCGATCTTCATTTGCGTGTATCGGGGAATTGATTTGAGCTTCGATTGATGATGTTTGTGAGCATGCAATTTTGATTCATTTTATTTGATGGGTTTCTTGAAATCTTTGATTTTGTTTCGTTTTTCATATTTTTAATGATAGTTTTAGTCTGTAGTGTGTTAGATTCCTGATTATAATCTGGCGAAAAATAGGACTATAGTTTTGATTTTCACTTCTTTTTCCCTTCTTCAGAACTGGGTTTTCGATTTCATGATTATAAGATTGTGGGTCTCTTGAAAAATTCTTCAAATGCCTGTATTCCCGATTCTTTCATTCATTGATCGTGATCACATCTTTAGGATTTGGTTGTGGTTTTGAATTCTGAGGCTTCTTAATTTTCCTAATCAGCTTCTCCAAAAACCGTTTCACTTATTCGTTGAGTTATTCAACAAGAGGATTCTGGGGGGTTTTAATTTCCATGACTCTTTTTGCCCTTCTAGTGGCTGTAACAGCTAAAGATTACTTTTAGTTTTTAGAATGTTATGAGGTTAGTATATGTCCACAAAGTTCTATTGTTTTTTAGGAGGAAGACTGTATGTTACATTGTATTCCTTGCAGCTGAGCATGTAATGTAGAATGGTTTTACGTTAACAATTGTTCTTTCTCCAGTGTTCCCTTTGAGCCTTTCATATTAACCAATTACATTTACTTGTTTTCAGGACCTATTAGAACTCAGAGTGATTTGATCTGATTTGTGGAGCTTGCAATGATTCAAACTAAGTTTTGATGTTTCTGTGCTGTGAGATGGTTACTTAGCTATGGTTCTTCACAATAGTCTAGACTATGGTTTCAATGGGTATCAAGTGCCCCCAATCCCTCGGGCTACTAGATCGGCTAGGGTGGATATCCTTCACTGTTTCATTGCATCTGTGTGTTATGTTTGGTCACTGTTTCTGGACTCTTACTGCTTTTATGGTTCTTGTCTTTTTTTTTTTTCTGGGGGTAGAGGAAGGCTACTAGTAGAAGTAGAGTTGATGACAAACAGATGCATGCATTTGACTTGCTGGCCTCTGTAGCTGGAAATTTGTTGCTCGAGAGGAATACACCGATGTCCTTTGGTACACCAACTGTAAAAGGTAGAGGTGTAAATGTTTACATGGAGTTGTTTGAAAGCTTCCCATTGTCTGGAAATATTCTTATTTCTGAGCTTGGCTTTGCAGGTCATGATCAAGATTGTAGTTTGAAGGAATATGTTTCTTCACATGAAGAATATCCTTCGGGATTTGTTCCCGATGTTGTGATTTCTTATGCTACAATGAACACTTCAACTTCTAAGGGCGTTGCTGAAAATTTGACTAAACAGAATAACATTGAAATGGAAAAGGTTGTGAATGAAGTTGCCTTTGCTACTCACACGAAGTCATGTGGTCACAATTTATGTGGTGGAAATGAGATAATGGCTAATGATAAGTCTAAGAATGTGATGAGCTCTGCTGATATTGCAATGTGCAGGTCTTTAGATCCAGTAGTATGTGACTGGAATCAACACATGTGGATTGGTTCAGAAAATGGTTTCAAGATACCCACAAGTAAGGACCACGGTCCTCCGCATCCTTGTCCGACAAGCCAAAATGTAGTTGTAAGAGATGATGACAACAACTCCTGTGGGTGCATTTACCCAACTACCTCAAGAAATTCCTTCAAGAAAGCTCCTTGTATTAGAGGCCATAGAATAAGAAAAATATTGGCTTCTAAGAACTGGAATGTTGCTGCAAAGTATGGAACAGAGCGACCTAAAATAAGTAATGTGCCTGCACCATTGGATAACTTAACTAATACTTGGTCTTGTTGACTTGTTTTTTACATCTATCTATTATGTCGCATTTCATTTTTAGGTGGGTATAAAAGGCAGTTTAATTTCAATAGGAGAAACCCCTACAAGAACCAAAGATCACAAATGAATATCCCTTTCAAAAAGAGGAAACTCTTTGATGGTTGCTTTTCAGATTGCACGGGTAGAAGATTAGTTGAGAAAATTTCAGATTCGAAAGATAGTGGACGGGGTTCTTCTGGTTTGTATCTGGAGTCAATGGAGTATTTTCAAATACGAGTTCCTGCTTTTGTTATTTAGATTTTTTTCTATTCCTTGTAGCTTACTCGTTACAACTTTCTAAATGATCTTGCAGCCCATGGGAAATCATCTTTGGTTGCAGGACACCAGGGGGATTCTCGTGGTATATAACCTCTTGGATACTCGATATTTTGACGTGATCAGAGTCTCAACATTTAAAAGAGAATCTTACGAAGATGTTTTTCTATGTTCTTAGTGAAGCTGAGGATAAAATCTTTCAGGGTACCTGAGCTTATCTTTGAGATTCCGGAAACTGCTACTGTTAGTTCACTGAAGGTATGGTTGGAAATATATTATGTTCAAGGAGAGGTTACATAAATAATTTGTACAAGTCCTATAGTATGTTCTTGCTCATGAAGGAAATATAGTTTCTCTTGGTAATTCTTTATTTTAAAAAAATCGTGGTATTTAACTCTAAAACATAAAGCAATACTTCTTATAGTATTTCTTCAAGTGTACTTCATTCTGCATAATGCTTGTTTTTTTTACGTTGTTTATTGCTAAGAGTTGACTGAATGATCGCTATTCATTCACTAGTTTCACATTGTCTGGAATCTGGTCTTCTCTTGCTTCCTTATTGCCTCTTTGATCTGCAGAGGACGGTTATGGAGGCAGTAAGCACGATTGTTGGCCACGGTATACATGTTGGCGTACTCTTACGTGGGAAAAAGGTCAGAGATGATAATAAAACCTTAATTCAGACTGGAATTTCTCATGATAATCAGGATGAATGCCTGGGATTTACACTAGAGCCTCATTCTCCGAAAACCCCTTTGTCTTTTTGCCATGGAGAGCCTCCCTCAACATTTCTTTCTAGTAGTACACTCGAGCCGATAAAAGGGTATTTCATTTTTTTCACAAGGCTTTCATTCTCTAATAAAGAGTCAACTGTTATGACTAAGTGAATCATTCTTCAAGTTGTTAATGGCTTAATGCACATGCTCATTCTTTACTCTTTCCTCCATAAATTGCATATCATGTCCCTTGTGCACACATCACTCTTGTCATCTTCCGTAGTGCAACTGCAATTTCTTATATATTTTTGTCTTCATATACACTCGATTCTATAACTGTAGTCTCTGACTTAGCTCCATTTATGCAAAGTTATATTTTTATTCTCATAAGTTTTCATTCTCTTTTACCAGATGTTCTCCCAATCCAACTGTGTATATTCCAGGCAATAACAGTACATTGTTGCTTGAGACTCAAGTGGCCAAGGTGAGTAATTCAGCTGACAGTGCTCGTGAGCCGGCACCCTCTGTTGCCGATATCCCAATAGCAGAAGGATCATCAGATTCTAAATCACTGGTTACTGTACCAGCCATGGCTGTGGAGGCACTAACTGTAGTTCCGATTTGTCAAAAATCTAAACAATACGAGGTCTGCCACCGCAGAATGCGTAGACCCTTTTCCGTCGCTGAAGTGGAAGCCCTGGTTCATGCCGTTGAAACACTTGGCCCTGGAAGGTATGTTTTTGACGCCTCAACAATGAGTTAAAAAGACAAGTTTCCTTATAATCATTGAAGTAAAAATTGTGGTCTGAAATTCTGCAACAAGAAGTATATTGAAGTAAAAGTTTATGTAGGTGGCGTGATGTTAAACTACGAGCATTTGACAATGTTAAGCATCGTACTTATGTTGATTTGAAGGTATGGTTATCTCTTGCTTCTGTAAGTTCACTCATCCTGATTAACCTTGGAAATGGGTTCTTGTGGGACGATATAAAGAAGGAAAAAATGCCTAGCAATTCTCCCTCTCTTTCTCAACCATGAGTTTGCTGATTCAATAGTCACCTAGGTAGGAATTAATTTTTTTCTATAAATTTTTTGACAATCAAGTATAGTAGGATATGTCCCATGAGAATAATTGAAGATTGAAGAGTACGTAAGTGATAGAGCCCAATTTTATTGAACAACAAACGATAAGGGAAATACAAATTAACCAACTCTTAAAGTTACTTGGATCCTCCCTATTCTTGCGATCTTGCCTAAACATTTGATATCTCATTCATTCTCTACCTTTATTTATAACCAATTCCTCAAACAAACTCTCAACTATTTGCCTGCATATCCTTATATTAATATTATCATTATCAGCCCTTAAAACACGGATTGTCCTCAAACAACTAAACTCATCTAGTATGGTATGAATAGTTTCTTGTGAGAATAATTAAGATGCACGTAAGTTGGCTTGACACTTGCCAATTAAAACTTGCATTTGTGTGGGGTGCAGGACAAGTGGAAAACATTGGTACACACAGCAAAAATATCCCCACAGCAAAGGAGAGGAGAACAAGTTCCTCAACAACTTCTTGACAGAGTCCTCACAGCCCATGCTTATTGGACTCAACACCAACCCATCAAACATGACCCTCTTAAAACTTGCCTTCTTCCATAGCTTTCCTTTCCCTTTTCACTGTTAATTGTACATTTTCACTGTTTCTGTAAAGAGTAATTCTGTAAAAAAATGTGTATTTTACTACTAGGAAAAGAAAGTTAAGTTGTATATTTGCTGTGTTCTAGCTCAAAACCTGGGTCGTCTCTACTCAATGTTAGAGTCTGGCTCTTGCTGTATATTATTTGACCAAATAAGAGCCTGTCAATAGAATTTCATCTAATTGCTGTTTTTCTTTACATTTCCAATTTTGTTAATTCTACTTATCCTTATTGTTAATTATGATAAATTGGAAGTTTATTTTTGTCTTTTGAACTTTCGTTATTATCGGTCTCGTTCTATTACTTCTAAGTTAAGATACATAATTCGTCTTTTAAAATTTAAAATCCATTTTAGTTTGCTATCTTGGTATGAAGTTTTTCTTTTATGTTATTAGTTTTTTTATTACCTAGTAAAAAGTTAGATCTTGTAATCTGATATGTACGATTTTTTTCATGTTATTTCAACTGCCTGTTTGTGGAGGCATGCTATATTAATAATAGTAATAATAATATTATTATTATTATTTAAAATTACAATATTATTGATTGTGATGTCTATTTGGTTTTTTTGACACAAATTTGTAATTTACCTGCCAATCTCAGCAAATTGTGTGTTTATGTTGCATATTTTAAAACAAATATTTGTAGCTTATTCTTTGTGCATAGCCAATTCATTTACAGTGCTCAGTTTATTGGTTTTTTTTGAAAAAAAAAAATATCGGCTGAGGTTTCATAAAACTCAAGCCTTTGTTTGAGATTAACAGTTCTATCAACTTGCACCTTAAATATTATTCGATTAAGCTCTTGATTTCTGAGCCAACAAGAGTAGTAATTTAACGGCATCAATGTAAACTCAATGACTATGAAATCATGAGTTTGAATCTCTTCTCCTCCAATTTTTGTAATTAAAAAAAAAGAAGCTCTTGATTTCTCGTAAACCTTATCTAAAAACTATTGATTTCCATATTTTACAAAGAGTGATCCTGTTGATAAGTATGATGTGTATACTTACCCTCATATGAGACACATCTTTTTATTTATTTATTTTTTAAATTATCTAATATGAAGTTAAATCAATCCCTCAATCTTTCACTTTCTATTAGTAAAAAATATATGTAGCTTATATAGTGACACACCTTACTTACCAACAATTTTTTCTTACAAATGCATCAGATACCAAATCCTATAAAGGGCCTATATCAAAATAATAATAATAAAAAGTTATAAAGAATATCCTATATAGGGCTAAAGTACAATGAATATGTCTTCGAAAATGCAAGAGTCAAAATAATGAAATTCAAAGTAGAGGATTGCTTACAAATGTATGACATGACATAATCTTGTAGATATGTAACCTAAAGTTAGATAAATATCCCTCTTTTTTTAAAAAAAAAAAAGAAAAAAAATGCAAATATAGAAAAGAAAAATGTCTCAAAAAAGTACACAATTCATAATAAGTACAAACCTACTCTAGATTTTGCCTCACAATCCTATCTTCAAGGAAAATGAAATTTTTTATCTCATATCTAGCAAAACGAATAAACTTTTTTTTTCCTTGAAAATACTTCAATTAAATTAATTTTGATAGAAAAATGGGGGAAAACATTAGGTAATAAAAGAAGAAAAACATAATGAAAATGAAGGTGCGTCAACAACTAATAAAATCGCTTTCAAAAAAAAAAAAAAAAAAAACTAATAAAATCAATTTTAAAATATAAATTTTATATGATAAAAGTAAATTTAAAATACTATTTCATTGTTGTAGTTTAGAAATTTATTTCAGGTTGATTCATATACTTCAAGTTTATTAGATAGCATATAAAAGTTACATCTCAAAACTTATTCGTAAGAGTAAAATAATATATATATATCTTATAAATATTCAAGCAGTCTTCTCCCGAATATGGGATCTTCAACAATAAAACTTAAAAACTGAAAATTTAATTTTAATTGAAATTAATTTGATAATAATAATTTTAATTATAAAAACACAAAGTAAACAAAATTATAATATTTATTAAGAAAAGGTTCGTAGTTTCTTTGTTTGTTTGTTTGTTTGTTTGTTTTTTTTTTTTTTTTTTTTTTTTAAAATTAAAAAACAGATGAACATAAAAACTTATCATATAGACGAATTATAAAGTTAAAAATATATAGACAAACTAAAAAGAACAAGCTATGAAGTACGAACACGGACACAGATGATACGGACACGACACGACGATACGTGAATTTCTTAAAAACTAAGATACGACTACGTTTGAGATACAACAATTTTACTAAAATAAAACATATGAAATTGAATTTAGGTTAGTTTTTATTTATTTATAATTTTACTAAATAAAACATATGAAATTGAATTTCATTTTAGTAGTAATAAAATGGGTTCAATAAAATGAGAATAATGGGCTGGGCTCACTAAAATAAGTTTAATTTGGTGAATATAATGGGCTGAAAAATACAAAAGCGTTATCACGTATTCTGGCCGTTTCTTCTACGCATCTTCCCGTGTTCAATATTAAAAAAATAAAATAAAAAATCAGATACTTCAATTGCCGTATCTGTGTCCGATACGTATCTAATACAGATTCTCAACTCAAAATGGTGTATCCGTGGTTGAAGGTTTAAAATGCTATAACCAGTTCAAAAGTGGAAAAATTCGTGAGGAGCAAGTATTGGAACAGTAGAAGAATGAGGAAAGGTCAAAGTTTGCAAGATTGTGTTCAAAAGCAGATTATGTCCACAGCCAGAATGGTCTTAACAAAGGTTTTCAAATTCTCACACAAACTTGACTTCTCAACAAAATACATTTCCAACCCAAGAAATATGATGGCCCCTTTTTCTTTTCACTGATCAAAACACAAGTGGATTCAATGTATTTCTTTTCATGCTCAACTTTAATTATTGTTTTTTTTTTCCTCTCCAGTCCCCACCTACTTTTGCCCTTTATCTTGTACATTATATTGATGTTCTTTTTCTTTTTGTGAAGTCAATCTCAATTATTTCATTATTTCATTATTTTGTGCTGATTTTGTCTTTACTCTTTTGCCTATGGTTACTAATTTTAACTAAATATATCTTTATAGGATAATCTTCAAACCCTTTTGACTACTAGACCAACATCAAGATGGTTCTAATCCACATCTTCAATTTTAAATTGCTTTGCAACTGTGTTTTCTTTTTTTTTTTGTTAATATTCGTGAGTTTATGCGCACATCGACTATTCATATAGAACATATCACTTAATTCTACAACATTTGGATGTCAAGAAATTCGTAAGAAATTAATTTCTACGTAAATGATCACCATAAATTGAACCTACAATCTTTTGGTTTCTTATTATCTTTTTAACTATTAGGTTATCCATAATGATTGTTTTAACATCATCTTAGGCAAGTTCAAAGGCTCTTATGTTTTATATGATTCTAATTCACACACACACACATATATATGTAGCTAGGTGAGATTCTCCATAAAGACTAAACCCAAGTTGATCTTAATGATCAATGTTTGATATCAGATTTTGGTGGTCAGGTACCTAGGATAAATTTATATTCATTGGGACACTGACAATCCGACGCTCAAGTTAGTTCTATGAAGAGGAGTGAATCCAGTGAGTAGTGTAGAATGTTGGGAATAAATTGCCATTTGCTTTGATATCGGTTGTGTATATATTCCACTCTATTATGTAACGATCACGTGCCAATTTATATTGGTAAATATAACATTTTTCTTTGGTAATGTCACCTCTTAATGTGTGGTTACTGTTACAATAAGCGTAATTAGTTATTTTGGGCCCGTTTGATAATGTTCCTGTTTCTTGTTTCTCGTTTCTATTTCTGATTTTTTGAGAAACGGACTTGTTTGGTAACTGTTCTCATTTCTTGTTTCCAAAACTAAAAAAAAACGTTTCTAAAATTTAGTTGAAAAATGAGAAACTTCTAAAAGATGTTTCTGCTGTTTCGTTCTTTGTTTTAATAAGCTTTTGCTTTGTTATTATTCTATATCTAACTAAACCGACTTTTTACTATTATCATACTTGCAAATTCCATCATCTATTTTGCATTGCGTAATGAGTTCGATCCTGATGTTGGTCATATATTTTTTTTTCAATTTGAATTTTGTCCAATGCATTTATATTAAATTTTTTAGAATACATTTATATCAATTTAATTTCTTATAATCTATATATAATATTCTTTTATATTAAAAAATATATTT
>JBBMKA010006423.1:0-10293 GCA_037833695.1 Sechiopsis laciniata | reverse complement strand
ATATTAAAAAAAAAAAAAAAAATTAAACGGGGCGGGGTTCGGGGAATCGGGGACGGGGAATACATTCCCCGGCCCCGACCCCGATTAGCCCACGGGGAATTTTTTTCCCCCGTTCCCTGCCTAACCAGGGATTCCCCGCCCCGTTCGGGGCGGGTCCTCGTAGGGCCGGGGCCGGTCGGGGAAAATGGACATCTCTAAGGATAAGGCCAAGAAGGAGCTTTGTTAGGTTTTAGAGGTGAAGCTACATCAAAATCTAGGTATCTATCTCGGTATGCCATCCCACTCTAGTCAGAAGAAAATAGTGTTGTTTGGGTACATCACCCAAAAAGTTAGGGATTGTCTCCAAAATGGGAAAATGGTTGTTACTTTCTTGGGGTGTGGCAAGTAGGTTTTGATTAAAGGTGTGGGAGAAGCTATTTCCATTTACATGATGAGTTGTTTCACATTGCCTAAGGGTATCTCTGATGACCTCGAGAGGTTGTGTGGTATATTTTTGTGGGGCTCTAATGGCGATAAAAATAGGATGCATTGGGTGAGTTTGAGCAAGCTTGGGTTGGCTAAGGATAAAGGCCGGCTTGGCTTCCGTCAATTTGAGTGCTTCAATTAGGCGATGTTGGCTAAGTAGAGTTGGAGATTGGTAAGATCCCCTAATAATCTTCTCGCAAGGATCCTCTACCGTAAGTATTTCAGACATGATGACATCCTGTCAGCTAGAGTGGGTCGTAGACTCTCTCTAGCTTGGAAGAGTATTCTTTGGGGTATAGACCTTTTCGTGAAAGGCTATAGATGGAAGATTGGTAATAAGAGAACGGTCTTAATTGGTAGAGTTCCTTGGCTAAGTCATGGTAACCCAATGGCGATCAGCGTGATTTCAAACTAGAAAGATAAATGTGTTAGCAACATTAAAGTGGGCCCCCCCTCTTAGAATGAAACTGTCATTGGAGCCATTGTTGATTGAGAAGAGGCTGAGACTATCCTTAGAACCCCTTTGGTAGCAGCTCTCGTAAGGATGAGATCATTTGGAATCTTAATTTTAATGATCTTTATTCTATTAAGAGTGTCTATCACCTGGCTATGAACATTGCCAATAGAGATGTCTCATCTAGCGGTGACCCATCTATGGTTTCAGCCACTTGGAAGTCTTTTTGGAAGGTTCAAGTTATCCCTAAGGTGGAGATAGGGGTTTGGTCGGTGTTGAAGACGGCCATTCCCTCCTAGGTTAACATCTATGTTAGAGGTATTGATATCGTGAACTTTTGCCCTTTGTGTAAGAAAGAAAAAGAGTCATCCTTGCATCTTTTGAAAGAGTGTAAGGTGGTGGTTAAAGCTTGGGCATCTTATTTTCCTACTCTTACTAACTTTGACATCTTTTTAGGGATACCATTTCAAGCGAAGAGGTTTGGGATGACCTTCATTCTATATTATGTCATGATGATAGAAAGGCCATTATTTTTATTTAGTGTATTTGGAACCTTAGAAATTTTGTGTGGATTGATAATAAGATTATTGATTCTTTTGTTCTCCTATTATTTTTAATCAATCTATCTTACATTTTTCTATTTGTTCTTTAACAGTGGCTCTGGCCTCTCCCACTGAGGGAGTTCGGGTGAGAGGTGGTCCCCTTCTGCCAGTGGGTCTTGGAAGTTGAATATTGATGCCTCTTGGTCCGCTTCGTTGGAAAAAAAGGGAGTGAGCTTGATCATTCGTGAATGTAGAGGTTGGTCGTTGTTGATGGGTATGCACTCGATGGTTTAGCAGGTTGACTGCCAAAGCTTTAGAAGGCATTGCGGTGAGAGAGGGGTTGTCTCAAATTTTGAGTATGCAAGGTCATCCCTCTTCTATGGTTTTGGTGGAGTCTGATGCTTTAGTTGTTAGTAACTATATTTTAGGGACTTCCCAAGACATTACAAAATTTCAATTTATGATGAATGAGATTTTAACTTTGGTCCCTTTGGTGGGAAATGCTTCCTTTTCTTATACTCCTAAATTTTGTAATAGTGTGGTTGATGCCTTAGCCCAGATGTGGCGGTCATACTGTTCTTCTTGTTGGAAAATTCTTATGGCTCCCGATCTCTATGATATTTTTTTGGTGGGGTATCTCTCCCTGCATATTGTGTCGGCAATTGTTGAGGATCATGTTAGTTTGGTTGGTAATTAATATTTTCTTTGAAGAAAAAAAAATGTAGCTTTAGAATCATAGAAATTGAAACTAAACTTAACTTTTCCAAACCCAATAAACAAATTTGGAATTTAACCTAAGTTTTTTCAATGTTTGGTCATAGGAGTGTTTTTAAAAATTCTAAAAACAATTATTTAAAAAAAAAAACAAAATTTATTTTAAAGTGAAGTTTAGAAAACTTAATTAGTACTTCTTTTGGAATTATTTTGAGAAAAAGTTTACGGTGTAAGATTGTTTTCTCCAAAGTTATCCTAGGATCATTATGAAACAAGTTGTAGTTCAAAAATTGAGGGAGCATATAATAAGAGTCGATTCTTTCCCAATGAAAATAAAAAGAATAATTAATCTAAAAAATTAAAAAAAAATGAAAAGAATAATTAGTTTTAAAAATAGGTATTATTAACAATGGCTTAACATAATAGAATCGAAATTAAAATGAAGAGTTTAATTACGTAATTGAAAACTTTATAATAAATATTTTATCATGAAAATGAAAAGATCATCCAAATTGGAAGAAAATATATAATAATTTGAAAACTTGTTTTTTGAAATGATAATTTGAAAACTTTTCAGTTGAATAAAAAAAATATTAGAGAATATGGATGAAGCATTACCATATAATACACATTCCAACTTAATGGAAGCATTATAATCAAAGTTTGATGTGCAGAAAAAAAGGGCCATACCAAGTCTCAAAAGTAATTATTAACAAGCAAATGCATACTTTGATTGCTAAATAGAATCAAAACTTGCAAAGGTCAAAGAGGGTGAAGATTGTTCCACCATTCACTCTATTATTTTTTCTTTTAATGGACACCATTATTCTTTTGAAGCAAACAACAGAAGTATTATTAGATATTATAAAGTCCCGTATGAAGATACAGAACTTGAAATCATGGTGCAATGCCTCTCACAATTAGTCGGCAGGTCGATCCACCCAAAATTTCGAACAGTTATTCGCCACAGCCGGCTCAACTATCACGTGGGCTACTTGATTTCACTCACGAGGTCGAAAAAAAAACCTTTGGATTGAAAGGAACTCAAGAACTTGCGCAAATCTTCCATCAAGACACCTTGAGGAGAATCCACCACACTAGCACCCATAATTGCCTCAACCATATATCTTGTATGCGTTCTGTTGGGAATACAAACAAAGTAGTAATCCTACATTGGTTAAATAAGAGGTAGATCATGAATTTATAAGAGAAGACAAACATCTCCATTGGTATGAGGTCTTTTAGGTGAAACAAAAAAAAAAAGTTACGAGAACTTATGTTCAAAATGGACAATATCATATCAATGTGAAGATCCGGATAAATTTGTCGCCCCTTAACACATTTTTTGTTTCAAACAAACCACTTGTTGTGTAGTGTTAGAACCATCTGTTAGGAATGATAGATTGACAAATAAGGATCGAGAGAATCGAGTCCACAACCACACCTCATGGCATTTTCTTCCTCTCTCCACATCCCACCTTCCATCTTCTATCATCATATCACACACCCTCAATGGTAGTCCATAGGACTCAATTTAGTAAGCATAGAGAAAATGTTTTCTAAGGTGAGCCAAGGGGATTTAAACACTAGAATATCCTCCCTTGAACCAATCATGCTTATAATACCATGTTTCAATAAGTCATGTCCTCACAATATACTCTGTCAAAGATAAGACGGGTTAGAGCCCAAATCAATATATATAATTAAAAAAAAAAAGGAATTAAAGAAATACTTATCTATCAAAATCTTTTTCATTAGAAAGTAAAGGCATTAAAAAAGTTGTCAATGTCTGTTTTGCAAGGAGAGCCTGGTTAAAGCTTTCAAGAGATTGAAAGCCCAAACCACCACATTCATTTGGCTATCATAAATGATCCCATTTGACCCAAAGAATCCAATACTTTTCCAAGACAAAACTTCATCAGAAACGTGTCATCAAACTACTAAGATCCACACACACTTTTTTCAGCAATCTCTCGCAATACATAACATATATTGACATTGATTGAGCCATTGCCTTTATCAGAATCTCCTTGCCACCTATATATGGAAAATAATTTATACTTCGTACCAGCCATAACCTTTCGAGCTCTTTCTTTAGGAAAGTCAAAATCTCACAAGAATGGTGAGAAGACCATCTTCCTCTGTAGACTATTCCATATGACAACTCTTGTGGGGCACTAAATATTCAAACTGAATAGGACCACAAATTTATCCTCTATTAACAACTTGACCAGAATCTTTCTCATATAGCCTCATAATATCCAAGATCACTTGATCTTCCTAGACCGATGTCTTACAAAACAGCAGACTATCGTCAGCAATAAAAAAAGAGAGATGGACGGGCTTCTCCCAACCACCCGAATAGCTCGAGATAAAACAGTGCACATAAGCATGAGATAAGATAACTTTATAGTCTCTTCGCATGCAAGAGATACAAGAAAGGTGAAAGAGAGTTACTCTCCATGAGCCCACTCTGTGGAGAACCTCACTCATTATCATTCAAGATGACAAAGAATGTAACAAATGAATGTTAAGTATTATGGCCCAAAAATGAATTTAGGTCCAAAGAAGAACAAAACCAAACTCTAGAGCCCACCCATTTATGCTAGATGGCCAAGGAAATTCTAGTACTTATTTTGTCAAGAAATATCTACTCATACTTATTCAAGGTGAAGCTGTGGCAAAATCATAGCCACATGATTTACTTGGACACCAAGGAATAATGTAAGCCATTGGATGATACTTGGAGCCCAAGTTTATGAGTAATATAAATAGGTGATACCATTAGTTGGCAAATCATCCCAAAATCATCCAAGACATCCCAACATCTAAAGTAAGTGAGGTTGTGAGACAAAAATAGAGTGTTTCTCCTTGTAAGTAAGGTTGTTGTACTTTGTAAAAGAGAAAGTTGTAACTTCTATTTTTGTAATAAAGTTCTTCTATCCTTGTCCGTAGTTTCTAATTTGTTTAGGGGTTTTCCACGTAAAATCATTGTGTCGATCTTTCTCTTCTTCTTCTTCATTTTATTGTTATTCTCAATCTCTTTCAGCTGCGACTCTGCTCTATTCGTGTAAACAATCATAACAATGAAACATAGTCCATAATCAACTCCAACCACGAAATATCGAAGCTCAGTTTAAGCACAACCCCTTTCAAGAATGACCATTCAACTCGATCATAGGCATTGCTCATATCTAGCTTCAATAGAGCAAGTCCATATTGCCCCTAACGACAAATATTCATCACGTGATGGATGCATTCATATTCTATCTAACATAGTATTAGAAATAAAACGTCTAGAAACAAAGACACTCTAAAGTTTAAAGATAATATCAAGAAGTTCAAGCTTAAGCTTGTTGGCTAACACCTTATTAGTCATTATCTTATATACAACATTGCATAGACTAATTAGGGCGGTAATCTCCTACAAATTTTGAACTGTCATTTTTGGGATCAAAACAATATTAATTAAACTGCAGAATATGCAAAATTAAAAACACTTAAGATTTTGTCATCTCTTCAACACTATAGTATCTAGAAAAAAAATGTTTATAAAAAATGGTGAGAACTAGATATCCTAATAAAACTTATTCACTATTTAAAATTGAACTAAATTAATAAATATTTTTCTAAATGGGAATATCCATCAGCAATTACTCATATAGAGAGAAAATCCATATTTTGCAAAAAGAAAGTGTAAAAGTAATCATGTTACGTAAATTTCACACTTTAGTGTATGTATATGATCCGAACCCTTCCATGAAATATGATTAAAGTTGCATGCTTTGATCTTATCCCTTCTTTGGTGGGTTCAAATGCAATCATGCCATGCCGGAGCCGTTGATTTCATCATTTTGCCCAATGCCGTTTATTCAGTTAAAAAGTTAAACGACCATATATCATTATTGAGAGAGCATTCAATAAGAGACACCATATGCATTATTATTTTCTGTGGATAACAAAAATAATGATTCATACATTCAAAATAATTACAATAACAATTATAGTATTTCATTTGTGTGCTTGTACTTTATACATCAACTTAGTGTGTTTAGAGGCATACCCAGCTAATAATGTGATATATATATATATATACATTTATCAAAAACTAAAGTTAATTTGAAGACCCTAAATCCATCAAAGAGTTTGTGGTAATATGGTCTCAGATTATCTAATATTAAGTTCTTTGTTTTGGAGATTAACACTTTCTATTAATTTATGATTCTTTTTTTAAACATTTAAACATAAATAAAAAGATTCTTTTATTTTAGTGTCACCTTTGTTTTTAATACACAATTAAATTAAATTCATCGATAATTTTCAAAATCTTGAATGTAAGTTTTAATGAGATTCAACTTATCAATTATTCTAACTACCCCAATTATTCTTTATCAATATAATTGAAGCTAGATTGAGACTAGAAGTGCTTGCTATACAATATTGAAAATGTCAAATGATTAAATGACTAAAATCAAACTACCAACCAATTTTGTATATATAATAGGTTGTTAGCGCCGTTTCTAATAAGAATAGTTAGTTTCCGTTTTTTTTTTTTTAAATCTTTTCGGTAAGTTCTCAAATTATGGCACTCTGATAACAGAAAGGGAATCAATTTTGAGAACTAACTGAATTTTTTTTTTTATCAGCAATAGTTGACTGTTCTTTTCGGGAATCAAGCAAAACAATCTTTAAAAAAAGTTAATAAAGCAATAGTTGTATATATAATAGGTAAGTTCTTTTCGGTAAGGGAATCAAGCAAAACAATCTTAATAATAGTCTATGCATAAATACTGTATTAATATCCGTAATAGAAAGTTAATTACAAATTTGTTGTAAATAACTTCTATATAAGGATATATTATCAGCAATAGTTGATTGTTCTTCGGATAGTCTTTGAGTAGTCGTTTCCATAATTGAGATTGTAGATTAGAGTTGCAAGAAATTTACCTTTGTACTCTTTAAACTCCCTAGTAAATCTGCTCTTCATAGTGGATGTAAGCCGATTTTGGCTGAACCACTCTACACATCTTGTGTCAACTCGTTTTTAGGTGTATTTCTTTGTATTGTTATTTTTACCGAAAGAGAAAGAAATAATTTAAAAGAAAGAAGAGATATTTCGTCAGTACCGCTTGTATTCGCGATGCTGCTCACTTTTGGTCGCCTTCGATAAATGATGCCAGCAATAATCAATGGTTGCAAGCCAAAAACCAAATTAGAAAATGACAAAGGTTGGTTGAGTTGAGTTAAGTTGGGTCGAGATTTACCATAACGAGCTCCAAAAAGAGAGCGAGCTTGCGTTGAAACTTGAGGCTTTTAATGTGTTTCATACCGAATTATCGGCCAAATCGGAGAGAGTGAAGCCCATTATGGCTCAAACTTCCTACAATAGAATTATTGGAAGGAATGAAACAAAAATTCAGAGGATTTCGATTAAAATACTAAAATCAGATGATGGCCTTTTTTAAGGTCATAATTTCGGTTGAATTTGATAACCATTAAAGGTGTGTTTTGGCCATCGGTTTGGTTATGATAGACGGAGAGTTATAATAAACAGTTGATTATCATAAACGGTATTTGAGGGACATGTTATTATAACACGGATTATGATAAACCGTATTTGAGAGGCTGATTATTGTAATAAAAGTTATGCATTTTTTTTTTTACATTTCTTAAAAATAATTTGAATTAATTGTTTTTTTAAATAAAATAATTAACAAAATATTTTGGTTAGACTTAAAGTTAATATTTAACCTAATGAGAATAAATTAACATTTGTTTTTTTTAACCAGTGGATTTTTTAAAATTATTTTTTATATCTTATATATTGGTATAGTTATATACTAAAAAATAAATATATTTGTATATAGTTCTAATTTGAGAATCTTGAATGATATGATTTTTAATTTATAAATAATGCATTTTATTTTGAAAAAGAACCTATCTAATTAATATAAACGATGCTACGTAATGAAAATGATGAGATTTATAACCTACAACATACATTGATTTTTATTTATTAAATATATTACCAATTCATTGTTATATAAGAAAATCTACATTAATAAAAAATTATTGTTCTAATCTAATATTTATCATTATTATTTCAAACAATCCTGAGTTAATTTTATTAAAAAAATAGGGAATTTGCCCTCCATAGCATATTTTTTGCTCTTCGTTACAATTGTAACTTTTTTTAAAAAATAATTCATTCATAGCATAATTTGTCCAAATTTTTCTAAAATCCCTATTCTACCCTCATTTGTTCACACGCTTCTTCGATTTTTTTCTTTTTGTCTCCAACTTTCGTTCTCTTCTTCTTCGAGCTTCGACAAGATCAGCGAAGTCTTCTCTCGAACCTTCGTTCTCTTCTTCTTTTTTGAGATTCGACAAGATCAGCGAAGGATAATTCCTTTTGATTTCGTTTTTCAATCCATCAATTCCTTTTGATTTTGGTTTATTTTTCCTTTAGAGGCGAAAGGCTTCGGTATTGGCGGTGGTCGGAGTTAGGTTGAGAGGAACTGAAGAGGAAAAAGAAAGAGACGGCGGCGGCAGCAGCGGTGGGGTTGGTGGTAATCGTCTTTTAACGAAGGTTTTGAACTCTTTGTTAACAATTTGAATGGCGGATTCCATGGAGAAATTGTGTGTGAATCGAATTAAGAGAAATTCATGGCTGGGTTTATTTTGTTTTGGGGATTCCACTTTTGACTCTGTGTATTTCGTTTTGGGGCTTTTAGATGTTATAAGTGTATGGTTGTTTTAGGTGTAATTCTATCTGATCATGATTCAACATGATATCATATATTTTGTGATCAATCTCTTTGGTTTCCACGTGTTGATTTAATTCATTTGATGGTTTAAGCGAAGAATTGAAGTATCCTTCATTTTAATAGAAATGGGCAAGCTCTAGCATTTTTATACTCTCTTCTTTCGTTTTTTGTTTACCTCAAATGAGCAAAACAACTTAGGTGAGTGATTGATTGAATTGTTGATTGAGCATTTAATTTCTTATTGTTACCCAGAAGCTATTTTTTATTTTTGGAGGTTTTGAGTTTGAATTGCTTGTTGAAGAAATGAGTGTTGTGAACTCATATCAAGCTAATCATTTTTGTAAGTGATAGAAGTAAGTATTTTAAGTGATAGAAGTCAATAATTTTGTAAGTAATAGAAGTCAATTTTTTAATTGATAGAAGTCAATAATTTTGTAAGTGATAGAAGTCAATTTTTTAAGTGATAAAATTCAATTTTTTAAGTGATGGAAGTCAATCATTTTGTTAGTGTTAGAAGTCAATCAGTTTTTTAAGTGATATAAGTCAATTATTTTTGTAAGTGATAGAAGTCACCTAATGGGCCGTAAAACAAGGATGATAGTCAGGCGTGTGCATTTCCCTAATGATTGATTCAATCACTAGTAAACTGATAGATTCAACCACTAACAAATTGATAGAGTCAATCACTAGCAAACAGGTAAATTCAACCACTAAAAAACTTATAGATTCAATCACTAACAAATTGATTGAGTCCATGAACTGATAACTGATTTAATATATCATTTTTGTAACTGAAGGAAGTCAATCATTTTTTGACGTGATAGAAGTCAATCATTTTTGTAGGTGATAGAAGTCAGTTTCTTTAGTGATAGAAGTTAGTTTCCTTAGTGATATAAGTCAATTTTTTTAGTGATAGAAGTCAATTTCTTTAGTGATAGAAGTCAATCATTTTTTTTAAAGTGATAGAAGTCAATCATTTTTTTAAAGTGATAGAAGTCATTCATTTTTGTAGGTGATAGAAGTCAGTTTCTCTAGTGATAGAAGTTAGTTTCTTTAGTGATAGAAGTCAGATTCTTTAGTGATAGAAGTCAATCATTTTTATAAGTGGTAGAAGTCAATCATTTTTTTTAAAGTGATAGAAGTCATTCATTTTTGTAGGTGATAGAAGTCAGTTTCTCTAGTGATAGAAGTTAGTTCCTTTAGTGATAGAAGTCAGATTCTTTAGTGATAGAAGTCGATCATTTTTTTAAGTGATAGAAGTCAATCATTTTTTAAAAAGTGATAGAAGTCATTCATTTTTGTAGGTGATAGAAGTCAGTTTTCTCTAGTGATAGAAGTTAGTTTCTCTAGT
>JBBMKA010006422.1:0-10294 GCA_037833695.1 Sechiopsis laciniata | reverse complement strand
GAATCTTAGTAGCATGTCTTAGGAAGAAACTAGAAGGGTTCATCTAGAGCATGTAGATTAGGTACTTCAATATAACAATAAGTGTTTATCGGCCATCCACACAAACTAGTAGGTTATAAATCGAAAGAGGAAATAACCTAAGTCTATTTTGCATGTTAGATAGGTAGTGTTACATCTGTGATACTTTAAATTGGAGTTTAGGAATAAACTCGTAACTATTACATACTTAGCGCCAGTTGTAATTACATTTAGCCACTACGGAAGTCGGTATACATGCTAAACTGAAGTTTATAGGAGTAGTACGATAGAGTCCCTTACAGCATGTTTCTTGGTTACTTCAGTGTTGCTGAATTTCATGAGTATCTTAGTCTAGCCTTATTTATCAATATTACTTTACTCCATTATTTATTTACTTTTATGTTTGAATCACAACCCAACTCAAATCATATTTGTGCAATTTACATTCAATTCTAAACATCACCTTGGATAGTTTCCAGTCCCTGTGGAGATCGATAATTTACTTATTACTTGCTGCAGACCGCGTATTCTTGCGCGAAGTAAGATCTATTCACACTTTAAGAATTTGGCTATTCGCTATCGCAAATCCACACATCAAATTTTTGGTGTCGTTGCCGGTAACTGTGTAAATTTATCTTTAGACTAGAGTATTTAGAATATATATAAAAAAAAAAAAAATTATATTTGCAGTTTTCATTTGTTTCAACATTTTAGTTTGATTAGTGCATAAGCGCTATTCTGGTGTTTGATCTAGAACCAGAATGAACCCTTCGAAGATTGACTCGTGAATAAAGAAAGAAAAACCGCAGAGAAATGGATCCCATGGCACAACATCATCCTGGAATGATAGATCCACCAGCAGTAGCAGCAGTAGGTGTGGAGCTTGGAGCAAATGCGAACCCAAATCCTAATCTGCCACCAGCACAAGAGGTAGATGAAAGAGATAAAGTCATGCGATTTCAACAAGGAGAATTCAATCATATAGCATATCCAGATATGGTTAGACCTAACGATGAAGGCAGACGCCATGTATTAACTACTAATATGAATAATATGCTTAGAGTTCATGAGCCTTTTAGAGGACTTCTTTCGGAAGATCTGCATCAACATTTGCGTTACTTGTTAGCTGTTAGTGATGCTAACCAGAAAGTCGATATTGCTTTAGAAGTTACTCGATTGTTTCTGTTTCCATATTCCTTATGGGATAAGGCCAAATACTGGATAAATACGCTGCCAAGTAATTATACTTAGAGGAAAATGGTAGAAAGCTTTTTAGCAAAAGATACTATCATTGTGCAATAAGCATGAATTCTAGGCATGAAATCACTAGCTTTAGGCAAGGAGATGATGAAACTATAGGAGAAGCATGGGAACGATCAATGAACTTATAGCGAAATGTCTGTACCATGGTCTGTCTTATACGCTTCAAATCGAACATTTTTACAATAGATTATCGAAATCAGACAAAGCTATTATTAACGCAACAACAGGAGGATGTCTGATGGATAAAACATACAATCAGACGTCCAAAATCATAAAAAAAACTACTAAAAACTATGAGCCTAAGATAAGCCAAGGACGAAACCAAGATAAAACATCAGGTAAATTTGAGCATCGAACACTCTAAAAAATGTTCAAATGACTGCACTTCAAAAAGCATCGACAATTGAGCAATCAACTCCTAAATTCTGCGCACTCTGCGGAGGCGATCATATGTACGAATTTTGTAGTGAAAACTTAGCATCTGTCAATTATGTTGGAAATTTAAATTCGCGACAGCAATACAACCCTATTCAAATTCATACAATGCCGGATGGAAACAACACCTAAATTTCTCGTGGGGAGGACAAAGCAGCAACACTAACCAAGTGGGACAACAGCGCACATTTCCACAATCTGGATTTTGAAGCAACCACCATCAAGCTCTACAGTCAGACTCAGCACTGAAAGATTACATAGCGAAGAACGACATGGTCATGATGAAACATCAAACCCTGTTGAAAACTCAAGAAGCAACTCTTCGGGCGTTGGAACTGTAATTAAGGTAAATCGCAGCAGATATAAAAAATAGACCGCTAGGGCAACTACCGTCAAATACGGAAGAATCTAGCAGAAATGGCAATGAGCAAGTAAATGCAATTGAATTATGAAGTGGGAAACCTTTGATGGATAGTGAGGAAATTTAGAACTATCAAGGAACAAAAGCCCCAGCGGAACCATTAACAGGATAGCAACCAGCAAAGGGAGCGAATGAAGAACTGACCATAGTAAATGAAGCAAAAAATGTGGCAAAACCATTACCTATTTACCGACCACTACCGCCATCATACCCTCAAAGGATCAGACGCAGGGGATACGAGTCTCAATTAGAGAAATTCACGGACATTTTGAAACAAATCCACATCAACATTCATTTGGTTGATGCACTGTTACAAATGCCGAACTATATGAAATTCTTGAAGGATGCACTTAAGGAAAAGAGCAAATCCAAGGAATTCAAGGTAGTAGCATTAAACAAGGAATGTAGTGCAATCATTCAAAATAAAATCCCAAAGAAAAAAGTCGAACCTGAGCAGTTTACCATTCCGGTCAAGATTGGTAGTAATCATATTGGGAGAGCATTTTGTGATCTAGGTGCTAGCATCAATTTAATGTCGCTATCAATTTACAAAAAGTTTGGAATAGATGAAGCGAGGCATACAACAGTAACAATTCAGCTAACCGATAGGTCGATAACTCGCCCTATTGGAAAAATTAAAGACATATTAGTTCAGGTCGATAAGTTCGTTTTCCCAGCAGACTTCATCATTCTTGACTACGAGCCAGATTTAGAATTTCGAATTATTCTGGGAATACCATTTTCTAGAACTGAACGAACATTGGTAGATGTTTACGAAGGAACGATCACGTTAAGAATGAACGATCAGCGGATTCAGTTCAACATACTCAAATCAATGAAGCAGTCTGACACGAAGGATAATTTCAATATCAGTCAGTTGGAAGTGCTGTTGGATGAAGCCGTCATGACTGAACAACAGCAGGAAATGCTGACCAATGTCGATGATATAGAGGAAGTAGAGGATGTTATATAACATGCTGCCCCTAGTACAGCCTAGTTTCGAGGGTTGCTAAAGCGGGATTCTGATCATGGTGTAAGCCTGCCATGGGAGTTTCTTTAGTTTCAGGTGTTAGGTGTGAACAGGCTGCCACAGTAGGGTGTCGAGGACCTCCCACCGACTGTAGATCAGTGGACACCAATTATGAGTCTTGTTAGTATGTGGACATGGACCAGTGTAGTCTGCATAGGCCTGCATTTACTTGGTTCCAGTAGCATGCGATGTGTTAGATGTCGAGAGGAAGGCTTCTTCGGCCTAGTGTCATCAATACACCATTCCTTGTGATTGTCTAGAGCCAAATACTTAGATCGTTTTCCAAGTGTTCAGATTAGTGTGGTGATCTGATTGTTAGGTCGGGAGTCAGTGAACTTCCAATATTAAGAGTTATGTTTATAACTTAATATTTGATTGAAAGTTAATTGGTTTTGCATGTATTGCTAGAATGCTACATGATGTGATGACTTTGTACTGTACCCCGGTTGGGGATTCTTACTAAGTACCTTCGTACTCACCCTTATTCTGTGGTTTTCTACTAAGTAACTTGGGACAGCACCAAGATGGCTAGAGGAGGAACTGGTGGATCATGGAAGTCCGTTGCAGTTTGTTATTTGTTTCTTATTTCTTTAATGATTCAGCATGTTGGATAGGGATCAAGTCCTTTTATTTCATTGTTTTGAATTATTTAAAATAATCTCTGGCCAAAGGCTTGAATGTTGGTTTTATAATGTTTTATTGGAATCGTTGTTAGTTGAATAAAGAGGTGTTGTTTTCAACTGAATTCTATTATAATTGTTTTGAATCATACATGCTAAGTAAGAACTGGTTCTTACAGTTGGTATCTGATAGCTCTCAAATAGAGCGTATTTTAGGCTGTTTTAGTTTGCATTATTCTAGAAATAAAAGAGAAAAACAAGCACTATCAAAAGAAAAGCGATGAAAGAACATAGAAAACCAGCATGCATTCATAATTTAGCATCGGAAGCATAGTTTTGGATTTTTAGCATAAATCTTGAGTAAACTGTGTCTAATCAATGCTAATGGCGAAACACATGAAGCTAAACTGCAGAAATGACAATCAAATTGAACGGTGACCAGCAGCGCGGGAAGGCGCAAATTCAAAATGAAAACACGTTTGGAAAAGACATGCCAATAAGGAAATAATCGAGAATCAATCAGAAATTAAGTTGGCGCCAATCAAATAAATTCCAGCAGAAATCAAGAGATCCTACATTAATGGAGATTTCACAGCTCACCTCAACTTGTCGACCAAGTTAATCAACTTTATAAATACCAAAGCAAGGAGCCGAGAAGGGTGAGCTGGTTGGTTGGCCATGAAGCCTATTGTTGAGAGAAGCAAATGGTGGTGTTCGTAGGAGTCGATGACAAGGGGACTGCACATCTTCAACCACACTAATTCCAATTTACTATTTTATTAGAAGTAGTTTGTAGTTATAAACATTTTATAGTTACAATAAATTCGTCTAATTTAACTTCTATTTTATGTTTATCTCTATAGTTACCCTACATGAGCTTTTATTAATTATTAATGAATAGAAGTATGCTAGGAGCGTAGGTCATTGAGTTTTACACTACTGCATGTTATTTTATACATATATATGCGTCGATTAGCTACCCACACATATACCTTGCGGTGAGTTCGGAAGAAGGAACCGCATGTTTACCCAGTATGCTACATTAGGTTGTGTGAAAATCTTTTCACCTCTTAAAATGTTAGAAATAACCTTACTAAATGCTTGCGTCGCCCTGTTACTAGTATGGAGTTTACAGAGGAAGCTAGCTCTTCCATAAATCATTAAGTGTCAAATTACTTATTTATTAAGGAATCAAGACTCTCCTTGACTAGCCCACGCGCGTATTAATTTCTAAGATTGTTAGTTATCATTACTCATTGCATCATATTTATTTTAGTCGTAGCATCATATTTATTTGCGCATTCATTTCCAAAACAAATCACAACAACAACTTATCCAACTCATGCTTTACTTTTCTGCATAACTCTTATTCTAATCATTTTAGCTCTAGACATCAATCTCTGTGGGATCGATAAATTTATTACTTATTGCTTGCTGCAATTCCCGACTGCATATACTTGCGCGTAAGTGATTCTGAGTTACACTTAGCATAAGTTAAGTTGAATTAGTTACTAAACATTTTATTAGCACCAGAATCGCAACAACCGAATCAGTATTAGAGCTCAGAGTTATGGATTCTGTAGACTGACCTACCCAGTTAGGTCGTTCGTCCCCATGATCATCAGCACTCCAATAGTCGTTAGGTATGTCGAAAGTTAATTCATTAAGGGTGTTTTACAGTACTTGCATCTAGCCTACATGTTTTTTCTTGATTGCTTGTGGTGTTGGTCCAAGCGTGGACTAACCTAGGATGGTTCAGGTGTAGATCTTGAGCCATGGTTGTTCACCAAGCTACCTAGAGCATGGCTACGGAGATAGTAGTTTTTGGGAAAGGTGTAGAGACATCAAAGACCACTTGCAATCCTACTGTTGTTATTACAGCTAGTTTAGTCAGTACTATTGCGATAGGAGTGCAGCTTGTAGTTCACCCATCGAGATTCAATTTGAAGGTAAACCTCCCTAGTCATCTAGTAGAGGTGTACCCTCATTTTCAACATGCTCTAGAGTAGAGCTTGATGCTGCCCTTCGAGATATGGTTAGAGCGATGTTCGTCAAGCATCGAGTAGAGATTCAAGGGTAGATCTTGTGCAGGTATGTTAATTAAGATGCCAAAGGCCAGATTGTTGAATCTGGAATTTCTTGTGCGCGTTGTCAGAGTTGTCGTCACAAGAGGTTGTGATCTAGTCTGTCCTACCTGCAGCAGGACTAAGAGTTTTGTTAGTAACACCACTTTGTGATGTGTTAGATGGAATGCTTATTTAGCACCAAGCTTATGTGTAGGCCTAGATTCAGGCCCAGTTCGCACTGATTGTGGAGATGTTTCAAATGACCCAGTCGGGAGTTCAGCATCTTCTTCCAGTCGTTGTACTTGTCGTGCCAGTTGTTGCACCTGTCCAGGTAGCACAAGTGATCTAGTTTGGTGGTAGTCAGATGATTATAAGCAGAAGAGTGTTCGAGGAGAGACAGAGAGTCTCATCCCACCAAGTTTACAGAGACATGGGTAAAAGAGAAAGTTAAAGAGTGTTGAGGGACATTCATGGAATGGGTAGCACGTCCAAGTTCTCGTGCTTCTATTGTGGCCAGGTGGGCCATTTTGCTAGGCAGTGCGGTTAGACACCCTTTGTGACTGCTTAGATTCGAGTAGATCTTAGCACTGATGATGCTAGATCGGTCTAGTAGTGGAGTCAGGTAATGGGTGTTTCTATCGTAGAGCACACTCAATGGACACGACAGTTCGAGGTATATACATGCTGACGTTGATATGTTTTTAGAGATTTGGGTTTGCCCATTGTTGTACGTCCTTCATTGTGAGGTGAGCTCATGTAGAGTTGGAAGCCTTGGTGTTTAGTTTGTTGGTTGTAACTCTGTTGGGAGTCAGTTGGTTGCCTCTTTATAAGAGTATCTGCTAGACTTTGATTTTCGATGAATGGTTAGTCGTGGTACTCACCGATGTACCTGTGAGTAGCTTGTTCCCATTGTGAGTGGTTATTGGAAACCACGTTAGAGTTGATTTTATTGGGACCAGACTGTGCTCAGTTCTCTAGAGAAGCCAGGGCTTCAATTCGAGGATACTACTATGGAAAGTGTCCTTAGCTTGAGATTACGTAGATACTCTACTCGTTGTTGGATTACTTGTGTTCAGGCAGAAGTTCTTCGTTTGGAACTTGACCTTGGATAGTAAAAATATTTGTTGTTGTTTTTCTAGAGCTTAGATGGTACTGAGCAAGGAGAGGTTGTCAAGAAACTGTAGAGTCGTTGGCTGGCGTTGCTAAGGGAGTTGTTGAGATCCTTACCCTAGGTAAAGCTACGATGTGGTTGATGCCTTGAGTAGGAGGATGACACATTCTACAGTGTTTCTGGTCTTTCTTGCCCCATTATCTAGGAAGTTAAAGCTAGCCAGCATAGTTGTGATGCTGAAGGAGGTTCTGCTTGTTTAGTCAGTTGGTTGTTAGACCGTCTTTACTGCAGTGTGTGTTTGAGGGTCGTCGGAAAGGACCCTAAGCTTGTGGAGACCCTCACTTGAGCTCAGTCAGACTTAGGCAATTTAAAATGCTAGCAACTGAGTTTAAAATCAAAGATTTGGGAAATTTGAGATATTTTTCTAGGCATGGAAGTGACTAGATCCAATGATGGGTCCCAAAGAAAGTACATTCTAGACTAGTTAAGAGAGACAGGAAATCTTGGTTGTAGACCTGCTCAAACACCCATGGATACAAATCTAGTCTTCTGACAAAATGAAGATGACATTCTAGTTGAAAAAAAGATGTGTCAAAGGCTTGTGGAAAAGCTAATTTACATGTCACATACAAGACTTGATACTTCATACTATGTGAGCATCGTTAGCTAGTATACGAACAACATCTTGGTACAGTGAAAAAGAACTTGAGATATCTGAAATGCAGTCCTGCTCATGGGCTATTATTCAAAAAATCCTCAAATAGATCAATAGAACTTTTCATTAATGCTAGTTGGGTTGGAGAATTAACTGACAGAAAATCTACTTTTGGTTATTGTTCTTATGTTTGGGGTAGTCTATTCACGTGGAGAAATAAGAAACAAGCTGTTGTAGCAAGAAGTAGAGCTGAAGCCGAATATAGAGCTCTTGCCTTGGAATCTGTGAATGAATATGGATTCAGAAGCTTTTAACAGAATTGAAAGTTGAAACTAAAAAATCAATTACAATGTTTTGCCATAGTCAATCTGCAATAAGCATGGCAAAGAATCTCGTTCATCATGATAGAACAAAACACATAGAAATAGATCAGCATTTCATATTTGAGAAGGTCATTAATAACACTGTGAAATTAAACTGTGTTCTATCTCGTCGTCAAATTGCAGATATTCTCACCAAAGCCTTACCTAGGACAAGCTTTAAAGATTTCAACTCCAAGCTTGATTTGTACAACATCTATAATCCAGCTTGAGGGGGAGTGTATAATTATTTTATGATTATTTTATTCTATTCTATTTGATTCTATTTATTTGGATTCTCTTCTTTGACTGGAAAAGATTTTATTAGGATTTTATTCTAGGTTTATTTTTCCTTTATTTTTTCTTAGCATTGTAATACAAATAGGGTTGTATTGTAGAGATTAAAAAATAAGGAAAATCTTTTCTCAAAAACTCACACATTGAGTGATGAGAGGTTGCAACTTTTATCTAAGATGTGATTGGTGCAATTTTCCCTAAAATAATATAGTTCATTATCTTCTTCATTTTATTTTTTTAAAGTTCATTCTGAAGCTCAAATATTTCTTTTCTTTCATTTAGTCTAACATATGGAAACTTGTTGGATTGGATGCTTAAATATCCGTTCCCATGCTTTCAAACTTTTCCTTCCATTCTTGATCCCTCAGTCACTAACTGTTATTCTACATGAACCTCAACCGCCGTCGCCGATCATCCCCTCCATGGTGGCGCCGCTATATCACTGCCGTCTTCCAACCTAAAAACCCCCCACATTACGAAAACTACAAAGAAATCTTGATCTAGACACACACATGTAATCAACTATACAGATATCACTTTTGTCCTTTTTCTTTTCTTTTTTTTTATATCAAACCCACAACTTTTTTCCATCTTTTTCTTGAAAAATTTTCCAATCTTCCAAAACCCACTTTTCTTAAATCTCCACACAACTGCTACTACTTCTTCCAAAACCACAACCTCCTCTTTCGACTTCAACAAAGAAACCCCATTTCTCTCCATCGGGATATATGTCTAAAATAAAAGGAAATTGTGTCGGTTGACTGCTTTTTCACAACTAATTGCAAATTTGCGGGAAAAAGTTAAAATAATTGCAAATGTGTTTTTTTATTTATTATTAATTAAATATTATTTCTCTTTATTCTTATTCTATCCTTGATATCTTCTTCTTTTCTAAATTCATTTTTGTTCAATTTTTTCCTTCGACCCTCGGCAAATGCCACACCTTCACCCTCGTGTTCTCTTTGCCACCACACCGCCGTCGTCATTTTCGCCGTGCTCTCTCGATTTCTGCCACTCTTCCAAACCGTCTCTCTCTATCACCACCGCACTTTCCCCTCCCCTATCTTGCAGAACCAAACAATCCATCTCCAAATGCTCCTACGCCGCTTTTGCCGCCATGTGGCGCCTTGCTGACGCAGTAATCAACGCAATAATCGTCCAAAACTCCTTCGATGAGATCCAAATCCACATCATCCAAAACTCTAATCTCTCAAAAAATCAAAATCACACAACTCTTTAGCGTCTCCCCAAACTCCGTTGTCCATTCACCTCACGGAATCTCTCAACCTTCAGATCTACAGCCAAAAACTCGATCTCTAACCACTTAATCCGATTAAACTCGCAGAAGATTTGCATTAGAGAGTTTTGCGATTTAAGTAATACAGTATTTAACTTTAATACTGTTTTATAAACATTATTAATATAATATTACGTAATACTATATTTATAAACATCCCGTAATACTTTTAAAATAATAATACGGTATTTAATCATTAATACTATTTTATAAATATCCACTAACTACTCATTAATACTGTATTAAGTGGAAATAGTATATGACTATACTCCATAAATATTGTATTTTCGGTATATAGTTTTACTTCTCATCATAAAAAACAATCATGAATACAGTATTAATTATTAATATTGTATTACTAAACAAAGTTAGAGAGTATTTATGTAAATGATTTCATCTTTATTTTAGGGTTTGAGTTGCAGATAAGTTGTGGTTAGATATAATACTTTATTAATGGAATATTATTATATACTATTTCCACCCAACTAAGCATTAATGGACTTAATACAGGATTAATGGGTATAGGTGTTCATCAACAGCAAATTCTGACCCAACGAATTTTTAATGGAAAAGATAAAATTTTGATATTTTAAAAAGGGCAATACTTCCCTGCAGGAAGTTCTGCAGGGAAGTCTAAAGACTTATCACGTGGCGTTTTAAGATTTGACCACGTGTATTTTCTTTTTTATTTTAAAAATGTATTTTTCACCTCTTTCTCTTCC
>JBBMKA010006421.1:0-10294 GCA_037833695.1 Sechiopsis laciniata | reverse complement strand
GTGGAAGATGACCTGGTATTTATATTAAAACTTGCTGCACGATTGTGTATACTTGCACATTCGCCCAACTACTGCACACACTTCGCTGGGATAAGCACTGCTTCGCCACAGCGAACTTCTTGCTTCCAAATCACCATTCCATGTCATATTTATTTCCTTAATATTTTGTGTTGGGTAGTTAAGCGAACAGTAATAATCATGTTCAACAGTATGATCAAATAAATGAAAGTCAAATATTGATTTTTGGGATTAAACCTATCCATAATGTTGAACTAGAATACCACCAAACAATGAAATGATGATACTAATCTTCTAACTTTATAATATTTGATTAGTTAAAAAATTTGTTCAAAAATAATTCTCCCACTTTTTAATTTCTTAAAACTCTTTTAACTAAAGGTGTGCACAAATGGGCTTATTACGATTCCAAATATCAATGGTTTGTTAGCAATCTCACCATTATTAAACTAAAAAAAGTTATTAAGAAAAATGGAGGAAAAATTGTTGAGAAATAATAAAAAATGAGAAATGGAAAAGTTGCACACCAATTGTTTGTAAAAATGTGTGAGAGAAGTAGGGCATGGTGCGGAGCTTTGGGCATAGGCCGTGTCGTGCGGCACTGAATATATTCGAACGTGTCCGCCCATGCTGCGCTTCTCTTTCATGTGCTTGACTTTTTTTTAGTACCATATGAATTGAATTATACTTAGTTTAAAATTTATTTTCCTAATAATTTTTTTTTTTTTTAATTAAGTCTATGTATCAAGAAATTCAAATCAATATTTGAAACTTAAAAAATTGTTTTTGAAAACTTAATTTTGTTAAAAAAAATCAAATGAATTAGATCGTAGTTTTTTGTTTTTGATTTTAAATTTTTAAAATTTAAAGTTTGTTTTCCTTAAATTTTTCTACAATAATTTTTATTAAATCTTTAAATTGTTTTTTTTTTCTTCAAAACATAACTTGATTTTTGGAAAATAGATTAGGGGTGACAACAAAATAATAAAATCAATAGGATAAATTAGTATTTATAAGCTTAATTTTAAAATTAATTTTCTTTAAAAAATTATTATCGAACTAGACTTCCAGGTTTTCAAATTTAGTTTGTTTTTCTTTTATCCTGGAATTTACAATTTTACCCAAAACATTCTATAAATATATACATTTTTAAAAAATTATAATGGGTTTAAACTTTGATTTTGTGTTCAATAAATCTTTCAAATTTTCACGTGTCATGAGGCTCTTGACCTATTTGATTTTTTTTTTATTTTTTTGAAAAAACTACACTTGACCAAACATAAAATTGAAAGTTTTTGGGTTGATTAAACATAAAATTTCATGTTTTTTTTTTTTAATTCACTGAAAATTCCAGGTTGTATTCAATAGATCCATACATTTTTTAAATTTTTTTGAATACTTCAAAGATTTATTAAATTGAAGATTGAAACTTAGATATCTATCAAAATTCAAAACTTTCTTAATTTAACAAAACTTATTACATACGAAATTTATTATTCGAAGATTTATTATACATTTTTCGTTCAAAATTTTAGAAGACTGTTTGGACAAATTTTGAAAACTCAAAAACTAAAAAACTTAATAAAAGTGAATATTGATTCATGTGTCTTCATTGAAAGACATGAATAATTATTCTCTAACACAAACAATAGAAATCAATTGGGAACTTTATAAAAGGAAAATATGTGGTGCTAAAAAATATTCAAATGCAACAATTATAGGTGCAAAACATTCACTACCATTCGAAAGAATATGTTAGAAACGAAACACTTGTTAGATTTTAAATAGTGTTCAAATTTAAAGTTAAAAAATTATGACCAATCTCTTCCAAAGAGTTCTTTTATTCTTTTCTCATCTCTTCATCTCTTACTAATTTTTTTTATTCATACATTATTATAATATGATTGTTTTTTAGAAAGATAATGAATCTTTTGGCTTAATGTTTTGTATATGAAAATAGATATGGATAGAATATAAAGAAATGACACGTGTAAGAAAAGAGAGAGAATGAGAAAGTGGAGGGGTGGTAGGAAATTAAAGAACTTGAGAATATTTGTTCATGAGTGGAAAAATTACTTGCCCACACTAATGAAAATAGAAGAGGTGAGGCCTTCCATTATCAGATAACCTCGTTTTTTGTGGCAAAAACACACCTTAGCAGCAGTGTCATGTTTATAATTTAAAGATGTGACATTTTATATCCAAAGAAAGGTAATTATCTATCGTTGGTTCTATCCTTATATGTGAAAGACACAACATTTTTATATCATGTATGCACCTTTTTTTATTCAAATTCTTTGAATTGATTAGTAAAAACACACTTTGGTTGTGTCATGTTTGTGTGCATTGTAAAGATGTGAGTTTCTATATATTCAAACAAAGATAATTATCTATCGTTACTTCTGTCGTTATATATGAAAAACATAACATTTTATAACATGTATGCACTTGTTTTTCTTCAAATTCTTTGAATTGATTAGTAAAAAAATCGATATTTCTAACTAACACAATTAACAATATAGTATTGTATATGAAAAAATGTATATAAAATTGAATATTCAAGAAAATTTATTGACTTGAGGAGATTAATTTTCTAAAGTTTATTTTTTGCTAGACATAAATTATTATTAAAGTGACGAACAATAAAATATGTGGAAGAACTTGGTTATCTTAACAAATGGTAGTGGAGATATGCCATAAAGTGTCAATAAATACATATTTTCGAAGATGAAAGATGTTATTGATTTTTATAAAATATGCAGATATGAAAAGTAATTTGGATATATTAGCATAGATGTTAACTTAGATATTAAGCAAGTACTTAAATATCATGTAAATTAAATATTAACTTGAAAATTAAAAAGATGACAGACTTCATAAAGAAGAATCTACTCAAATAAGAACAAACAAATATAACTACTAAAAAGATACACAACAATGTGCAAGAATCTCCTTGCACACCATCCTTAAATTGTTGTCAATAAGAGACTTTGGCTCTTCAACAATTTAATAATGGTGTGTAAAGATTATTCCAAATTGATATGTATCTTAGTATTGTCATTCCATTAAATATAAAAAGATGGAAATTAAGATATAATTAACAAACCCACTAAAAAACAAAATTAACAAAAAGAAAAAAGAAGTCAAACCCCTCGTCTTCCAGAGTCAGACTTTGTCAACGACCGAAGTCTAAACAAACAATTCACTTTCGACCATTCTTTCCTCTTCTTCCCCACATATTTACCCGGCGACGAATCCCAATTCTCCGGCGAACCCGCCGCCAGCACACTTTCCGGCGACCTCATCACCATTTCTTCATACTCCATCGCCGCCTCCGCCCCTCCATTCCCGCCTCCCAAAACCTTTGCTTGCAAGGCGGTCACAACCTCCCTCATTGCCACGTCAACACCCCGGCGATTCCTCAGCAAAATCTCCCCAATCTGCGCCGGCGTCAGCCCCCCGCCGGCCCTTATACAGCCATCAACGACGTCGAACAGCGCGTGACACTCAATCTCCAAATAATTCCTCACCAGAGCACGAAACGCCGCCGGCCCACACGTGCCGAGGCTCACGTGCACGTCCATTCTGCCGCACCTGACCAACGCCGGATCAATCTTCTCCCTGTAATTCGTCGTGAAAACAACAATCCTCTCTTCCCCACAACACGACCAAAGCCCGTCGGTGAAATTCAAAAGCCCCGACAACGTCACGCGCCCCTTCTCCTCCTCTTGATCCCCACGCGCCGCCGGTTTCATAACCCGATCCGCAGTGAAATCAACAGAGCAATCAATATCCTCAATGACAATCACCGACCGGTTCGTCGTCTGAATAAGAAGCGACCGAAGCTCAGAATTATCACTAACCTTCGTCAATTCCAAATCATAAACATCATAACAGAGAAAATTCGCCATCGCCGCAATCAAGCTCGATTTCCCACTTCCGGGAGGTCCATACAGCAAATACCCACGTTTCCACGCGCGGCCAACTCTGCCGTAAAACTCCCTACCGGCGGCAAACGCCGTCAAATCATCAACAATCTGTTTCTTCAATCCTGTTTCCAGCGCCAGAGTTTCGAAAGTGGACGGGTGCCGAAATGGAACAGAGACCCAGCCGGAGTCATAAGAACCGCCACCACCGGAGTTGGTGAAGAGGCGGCGCTCGCGGGAGGTCCGTTCGAATTCCGCCGAGGTGGTGGTGACGTGATCGAGATACAGGGGAAGGAGCGCGTGGCGGTGACGCTTGGGGAATTTGAGGGTGAAATTGCGTTTCTCATCTAACGAATCTTGAACGGTTTCAACGTGGTGGGTCCAGGTAAACCGTTGGCCGTTGAAGGTGTCGTGGACGGAGTGATTTGGGGCGACGGAGAAAGAGATTCTGTTGGAGGATTTGGAGCGGGAAAGGGAGAAACGGCGGCAGGGGGCGGCGGCGACGGCTGCAGTGGAGTTGAGGTAGAGAGAGACGTGGCGGTAGAGTTCGTTGAGGTCGACGGAGCAATAAGAATTGAATTCAGGGATTTCGAAGTAGGAAAATGGGGTGATGAAATCTTGAAGGGATTCGTAAAGGGAATGGAAAAGGGAGAGGAATTGGGATGGGAGAATGTTTTGAAGAACAGTAAGGAGGCCTAAGAATGACCATAACTGTGAGAGAATCTCCATTTTTAGGGTTTTGGTTTTGTTTCTGTAAATGGGTTGAGGACAGAGGTTGAAGAAGAAGATGATGATACTCTGTTTTTAGAGAGGAATTGGGTTTTAAACATAAGGATAAGGGAGTGATTTTTTATTTTTTATTTTTTAATTTGGACTGACAAAGTGGCTGTTTTGATGTGGGACAAAGGTAAAACAGATACTTTTTGTCACGTTGATGAACATCTCTAATATACCATATCATTGATCTAAAGTGGATAATTCAGGCATTTTTGTTTTAACCCTACTTTTTTTAATTAGGTTTTAGCCCTACTTTTAAAGGGTAACTTTTCCACTTTGCATATAACCACAGCCAATCAAAGTAACTGAAGTATGTCTATGAGTAGATTATGGATTTGAATTGTCCACTTATAGTTGAACTAACAAAAATGTTAAATATTAGGTTAAAATACAATTTTCATTTACCTATATTCCTTTCCCTAGCTCCCCTTGTCTATGGATGCTCTAAGTAGGTATTTTGGAAAATAAGAGTAAGAATGGTTTTGGATAGAAATACAATAATCTTTATGTCAACCTTTGAGCCACTTCTCCATAATCTTATTTTATCATAATAATTTTTTATTCTTTTCATAATTACTTTTTTTGCTTTATAACTTTTTTTTTTATTCTTTTCATTCTCCTAACATTTATTTTTTCCATCCCAAATACAAGTAACTGTTCTTTTTTATAATTCATCTATTAATTGCCTTAAACACAAATAATCACTATAACCTTAATTCTCATCCTCCTTAATATTTTTCGTTCCTCCCTCTTCTATCAGTTTGAGCTTTAATTTCTCTGATTTTTCAGACATCTTGAATTCTCATCCTTCTTGTTTTCCGCTTCTAAATGTAAACTAAAAATCATACGTTGAAAATGCAATGAAAGCAAAATAGAACTAGAGGAATGATGAGAGAGAAACAATTTTGGTAAAGTGTATTTTCCTTAAGATCAACAGTACACTGGCCTATCAATATATAGGCTTTATTTACACAGCTGGCATCATTAACCAATCTAACAGAAGAAAAGTTTTTAAACTAATTTCCTAGCATATATTACAAGTTGTAACTAAAACAACAACATAATTTCCAGCTCATTAAGTTGATCTTAATGAGCTCTCTTGATATGCCCCAGCAAGCCAATAGACGCTGAAGAAGTGACATTGAGCTTGGATGTTAAGGGAAGAAATCGAGCTGGCGATAAAGGTTTGGTAAAGATATCTGCTACTTGAGCAGCAGCTGGAAGATGTCTAATGAAAATTTTTTGTTGTAATATTAGGTCCCTGGCAAAATAAATGTCTATTTCAACATGCTTTATGCGGGAATGGAGCACTGAATTAGCACTAAGATGGACTGCGCTCAAATTATCACACCATACAACTGGTTTTGTTGGAACTATTATGTTTAAGTCCCTGAACAATGCTTTCAGCCATATCAATTCCGCCGATACATGTGTTAGGCTTCTATATTCTGCCTCAGCGCTCGATCGAGATATAATTGCTTGCTTCTTTGCTGCCCATTGTATTAGGTTTCCTCCAAAATAGACACAATATCCTAATGTTGACTTTTTGTCATCTGGATCGGAACCCCAGTCTGCATCAGCATATCCTTCTATCATAAGGTTTCGGGGTTTGCAGAAAACTAATCCATGCGTAATAGTACCCGCTAAGCTAATCAATGGTCATTAGTGGGTGTATGCATAAATTGACAGACTTTGTTAACACTATAGAAAATTTCTAGTCTAGTCAAAGTTACATATTGTAAAGCCCCAACAATTCTCCTATAGAGTTTGACATCTGTACATTTTTCCCATTTAAAACCAGATAAAATACTACTACTCACCATGGGAGTTGCAACACCATTAGCTTCATGCATCTTAGCTTTATACAGAACATCAGAAATGTACTTTTCTTGAGGTAGAAAGAGTTTTCCATCTTTGGTAAGTGATACTTCAACTCCAAAAAAATAGCTTAACAAGCCTTGATCTTTTAGCGAAAACTTCATATGCAACAGATTCACCACCTTATTTATAAACTCATTACAATTTCCTGTCAAAACCATATCATCAACGTACACTAATATGTAGCATAGGGTACCATTATGGTTGTAGGTGAGAAGTGAAGAATCATCTTTGGAGCTTACAAACCCAAGAGTATTAAGGAAGAAACTTAACCTTTCAAACCATGCTCTAGGTGCTTGCTTAACCCATATAGTGCTTTCTTTAATCTACACACAAGTTGAGAATTAGCAGAAGACATGTCAAGAGGCTGGACCATGTAGACTTCTTCTTTCAACAAGCCATGAAGAAAGGCATTGTTGATATCTACCTGTCTTAGTTGACAATTATGTACCAAGGCTAAGGTAAATAAAACTCTTATAGTGACTGTTTTCACCACAGGACTGAAAGTCTCTGTATAATCTAGATCAACTGATTGATGAAATCCTTGAGCCACTAATCTGGCTTTGTATCTTGCAACTGAACGATCAGAGTTTCTTTTGATCTTGAATACCCACCTGTATCCTATTATCTTCTTCTCAGCTAGTGGATTAACCAAGCACCATGTTTCATTTTTCATTAGAGCATCATACTCTTGCTTCATACCATCAAACCAATGTGGATATTTCGATGCTTCTTTTACTAAATGGCATTTAGTTTGTATGTATTCAGCTACAAAAAAATTTCGCCTTAAAATTCCATTTTTTCCTCTAATTGTCATTGAATGCCGATTGACAACCTTAGGTACATCTGCTACTCCAACAGTGCAAGTAGATTGACTAGGTTCAAGTGCTGCAGTAATTTGAATATTGGTATTTAAAATGTCTTTACTCTGTGGAGAGATTTCGATACAAGAAGGAACAGTAGTTTGAGTGTTTTGACTTGTTACTCTAGAACAACTAGTCACATGAGGATTAGAGTCAGAACTGGCAGCTAAACAAGGTACGGATGTATTGGTTATAGTAAGTGTGGTTTGTAGTGACTGAGGGATATTTAATGTTGTGTCCTTTTATGTAGAATTCACTGTTAAAGGACTAGTGTGATGAATTTTGGAGACATAAAGTTGATTAGAAATTTGAGAAGGGAGACATGATTTGTTCTTTAGAAAAAAAAACATTAGTGGGAAATTGATTTTCATCAAATACCACATGTCTTGACACATACAATTTTCCTGAAGCTAATGGACATTTATAACCTTTTTAAAAACTACTATATCCCGGGAACACATAAGGAGGAGAACGATGATCGATTTTATGATTATTATAAGCACGAAGACATGGAAAAGTAACAACCAAATGTTTTCAGATCAGAGTAATTTGGTTTTTGATTAAACAACTTTTCAAAGGGTGAAATTTGATGAAAAGTTATAGGAAGTCCATTGATTAGGTCCACAGCCGTGGAAAAAACATCATCCAAAAATTCTAAAGATAACGAAGCCTTAGAAAGAAGAGTAAGACCCATATCCACTATTTGTTTGTGTTTCCTCTCAACAATTTCATTTTGTTGAGAGGTATATGAACAGGTGATAGCTCTCGAATATAGCATTATTTAGGCTAATATCTTAATATATTCTAAAGGTATTTGTGCATTAATTGAATAAAATTTAGAGTTAGAATAGCATTAAGATAGAAAATTCATATAAATAAGATGCATGCATGATTTATAAGCTTAAATATAAAAGGATAGGGAAAGTAGGGCATTTTAGAGTAAAATGTGAATGTTGAATGCTTTTTGTACTTAAATATCAAAGATTCCATGTTGCACTAATTTATTGCTATATCTACAGGAATTGAAAACATGGTTAGCATCGCATTCAAAGGAGAAGCGAAAGGTCAAAATGCGCATCCAAACGCTTTGGAGGTTGTAGACCGTAGGATCTTCCAAACACTTATGCGAAGAACAAATATCCGGGGCAAAAAAGAATTAATGTGAAGCAAAATGCTGATCTCGAAACATTGATGCGAAAATCGCAGATCAAATGCAAAAGCCTCAATAAGGAAATAATCGGATGATGAGCTAATACCAACTATCAGATTGCAGAATAGACAAACTGCAATAGTCATGGGATTCATGCCTTAATAAGCAAAGATGTGATTGACAAAATCTAGGAAAATCTGCCGCAAAGATCATGGGATAAGCTGCCAAAGATAAATTGTAATAAAAGTCAATAAAAGATATTTCCAAATCCAATCCTTACCTTCCAAGTCGATCCCTTAGTTCCCAAGCATTTCAAAGCCTATAAATAGGAGAAGAATGAAGAGAGAAAGTGTGCCTATTTTTGGAGTTCTTCTCCCGCACTTGGGAGTAGGATTTCGAAGCGAAGTTCGTGTTCCTATTGACACGAAGTCCTGTTCTTCAAGCAGTCGCCACCATTTACTGCTTTCCGATTTATCTTTTCTTTGTTTATTTTATGTTTTATTTATTTTCAGCACCATTGTTTTCCTTGCGAATAGTTCTTGCATTTGAATTAATTCAGTTTTCTTTTGCAATGACTCTCGCTTTATTCTTATTTATTATTAACCTTACTTTCATGTCTAGCTAAGCATTTTAGGCAAAGGTTAAAGGTACGAGTTGAAGAAGCATGAACTAGGGTTGTTAATTGATGCATGTTGAATTAGGATCTTAATTAAATAGTAAATGCCGACTGATCATCCAAATGCACTAATAGGTTGTAAATCGGAAGAGGAAATAACCTAAGGCTAGTTTGCATGTTCAGTAGGTTAGTATTAAGTCTTTTGTACTTTAAATTGAAGTTTAGAGATAAACGCATAACTACTGCATACGCTGCGCCGGTTGATAATTATATTGGGTTGCAACGGAAGTTGGGCTTAAAGCGAACGTTTGTTAGGCGAAGTATGTCAATTACTACTTACCGCATTTTATCGTAGGAATTGCTAGATGCATGCCATAACCTTAACCCGAACCTTACTTAGTTACTTTCGCATTTAGATACAAAACAAAACCAAATTTCTAACACCATTCTCTTAACTTTCTTGCATGTCTCTTAGATTAATTAACTGATTATAGACATCAATCCCTACGGAGAACGATAAAATATAAATACTTATCACTTGCTGCACTTTCGACCGCGTATACTTGCTTGAATGCGATTCCAAAGCGTGAGGCTTTAGCAATAAAGTCTTATACTTAGAATTTTCCATTAGTTTATTTATACCGCACCGAAATATCGCATCAACAGGAAAGCCTGTACTCAATTCCTTGTGATTTCAAAAAAGGAATAAACGGTTTAAATTCACTACTATTGTCTGTTTGGAATCTTTTAATAGGTTTGCCTAACAACTTTTCAACATAGTTTTTTAATGAAACAAAAGACTTAAAAGCCTCACTTTTAGAATTGAGAAAATAAATCCATGTATGCTATTGTATAATTGCCTAAATAAGCAGTCACACAAATCAGGATCGAATTGGAATGAAACAAAGATAGAACTAGGAAAGCTTGCGATACAGATTACACCACGCAAATTGGATTCCTAAGGCAAACGAAATTTAATCTAAGATAAGGAATTCACCACTTAGCTTGAATTAGGGACCTTAGATCACCATTCAACATGCCAAAGTTGAAATAGCAAAGGAAAGCC
>JBBMKA010006420.1:0-10294 GCA_037833695.1 Sechiopsis laciniata | reverse complement strand
TATATATATATAAATTAGATAAAATTTTAAAGGTGAATTTCGCGGGAATAAGGATTAAAAAGATAGGGACGATAACCCGTGATCGTGGAGTGAAAATGGATTAATACCAAACCAGATAACCAATCGCACCACCGACCCATTCGATATATGAACGATTATTATAGGACTAATGGTCGATGACTTTTGATTGGATTGCATATTTTATATTTACATTAGTACATTGATATGATAATGATTGTAGATTATATTTTGTTTATGTGTAGTGTATAATTAATTTGATCAAAGATATTTGTATTTGTAATATATTGATGAACTCGAGGATCCAACTCAACTCGTGTTGGAGTTAGTTGAAAAAGTGACAAACCTGAAAATTTAGATTCGATAAAAAACTTCTCTCAACCAAATTAAAGCAATTTTTATTTTTATTTTTTTATTCTAAGATCAAAGTTGTGATGCATGTTTGATTCCATTTTTATTTTTCTACATTTAAATGTAAATTTTGGTTTTTTTGTTTTGTTTTGTTTTAATTTTTTTTTTTTTAGTACAAGTTGGGGAATGAGATTACAAATACTGATTCCAGAAATCGAACCATGGCCGTGGAATCAAAATGGATTAACATCAAACCAAATAACCAATCGCACTACCGACCCATTCGACAACCATAAAAAATAAGGAATCAAAACTAATAACTTTTTTGTTACTAAATCGTTTTTGATAACTTGTGCTTCGCTCCTTTTGGCTGTTAAAATTGATTCTTGAGATAAATTTTTAGTTAATTTTTTTAAGAAAAAAAGTCTCTATGAATTTTTATTTTTTATAAATTGTAAAAACGTGTTTACAAATATTTTATGCGGTAATAAAAAAATAATATTAGTATTGAACAAATAATTTAAAAAAAAAAAAAAAAAAAACTTTAAATTATGATAGAAACTAATTTTAAATTTTATAAAAGTAAATATATATAAATTAAATATTTGAAAATAAACATGAACTAGCACAGTAATAATAAAGAACAAAGTAATATATAGACTTATAAGAAATAAAAATAAAAAATAAAAAATCTTAATGAACTTACATCTAGGGGTATCAATGGATTGTGTTAAGTTGGGTTGAGAGAAGTTTTCAAACCAATCCAAATTTTTCGGGTTGGTCATTTTTCCAACTCAACCAAACTCTTATATTTTCGGGTTGGATTGGGTCGACAGATCTAATAATAGATTATAAATATTGTTATTAGGTGAATTACACATCATTAACACATTTGGTGAGTTAAATGTAACTTGGGTTAATTTTGGAGGTTAGTTTACTAACCATGTGAGATGTGTATTTGGAGCTCATATATAAAGCTCATTTGGGGTTTCTTCTTCTTTGAGAGAGAGTTTAGAAACTCTAGCCACCATTGAGAGCTCTTGTACATCTATGGCAATAAAATTATGAGAGAATCCGATCAAACTCGATTGATTCTCATTCTGACAGTGGAGTAGGCACAGTCTGAACCACTTAAATTCGGTGTGTATTGTCTCTTCTCCTTGATCCTTCTCTATTTGTTTGATTTTGATTCATCTCTATTATGTATTCATTCTTGGATTAGATTGTTAGATCTGGAATTTGCATTACATTTTGGTATCAGAGATAGTTAAACTTTTGTTGTGATAGTTCTGAATCTGTTGTATTAATGATTTTTCGAAATCACTGTTCATAAAAAATTTAAATCGCAATTATTTTGAGCAATTTATTCTGTTGTGTTTTTCGATTTTTGATTTGAGATTTGCGTTCTACTATAACTAAAATCGTTGTCGATTTTTTGTAAATTAATCGTTCTAATTCTGATTTGGCAATTGATTTTTAGAATATCGGCGTCGACGACAAGGAAATTTGAAGCATCGGCGTGAAATTGACGGCGTTTTAGAACAGATTTATGGAGTCGATTGAACATCGATTTCATATGCATCAGTATTAAAAAATTTCCTGCGTTGGTTTTGAGATCATTTTCAATGCATTATGAGATCAATCGACACTTCAAACTTGAAATTCCTTTCAATTTCACTCGATTCCTTCATTTATGGCTTGTTTTGAAGAGATTCTGTTTCAGAATCTCTGAAGTTAAATCAGATTGTTCGGCAGCTACATTTTATTTAAATTTGATTGTTGATTTCAACCTGTGGAATCAATTTTGACATCTCAAATTTTGTTTGATCTTCTGAATTGTTTTAAAGATGGTTTGTTTTTCGGTGGGTGTGTTTAGTAATCTACCAACAGCTTTGAAGTAGACATCTGAGAAATCATTCTTCGTTTTTTAAACGGATTGGTGGACTTTTGGTGTTTTGGAGATTTTAGATTTAGCGAAACTTGGAGGAGGTTCATGATTTCATCAAACAAGAAATCGATACTGCATTTTGCTAAAATTTTCTTGCGTTCAGCATTTGTCTATTTGAGTGTTCTCGATTACAATTGAGAAATTTGTGTTTTAGCAATTATAGTTGACTGAACTAATCCATTTTTGGGTTTTCATTAAGAAATTAATTGCCTTCTTCAATCTCTGTAACTTGTATATTCTGAAATTTTAACCTGTTGATATGTTTATGCTTCAATTATGATTTAACATGGCATCCTCATATTTGGCCTACTAATTTTTATCCTGAACTTTGAATTTTGGAGTTGTTTTACATACTGATTATAAGAGGGTTATGCGTAGGTCATTGTTGTGAAGATTCTTGAGAATTGACTGGAAATTTTTGAAATTTTTTAGACTGATTTGTGACAGCTGTTTGTGAATTGACTGGGTAATTCTAAATTGTTGAGTTGTTGTTTTCTGTGTTGAGGCTAGCAATCCTCTGAATAAACTACTTTCCTGATTTGTGTTCGATCTGCAAACATGCCAGCAAAGTTTGTGATCGATAAATTTAACGGGAAGGGTGATTTTAATTTGTAGAAGAGGAAAATGAAAGCCTTATTGGTGCAACAGAAAGTTGCAAAAGCCTTGGACAACCCTCCTAAATGGACAGCTACCATGACAGAAGAAAAGAAACTTGAATCATGTGAGATTGCAAATAGCACAATTATCTTGCATTTGGCCGACAATGTCTTGAGAAAACTTGGCGAGATTGATGATGTGGCTACTCTGTGGGACAAATAAGAAAAGTTCTACATGTCAAAGTCATTGTCCAACAAGATATATCTGAAGGAGTTGCTATTCGGGTTTATGATGGATCTGTCCAAGGGGTTTGGAGGAAAAACATAGATGCTTTCAATAAAAATTTGTGTAGATTTGGCAAACACTGGGGAGAAGCTTGATTCTAAAAATTAGGCTGTGATTCTCCTCAATTCATTACCCGATAAGTTCAAAGAGCTGAAATCAGTCATTAAGTACGGCAGTGAGAAATTGACCCTAGACAAAGTTATTGACTCGCTTCGTTCTAGGGATTTAGAGATGAAAATTGAGAATAAGGATTCTAAGGCTCTTTTTATGAAAGGAAAATCGGTCAAAATTACCAAAGGATAGAGTAGTAAATCAGGCAAAACCAACTCTAAACCTGCAAAGAAGAAGAAAGAGACGAAAGAGTAGAAAAAGAGTTTTACCTGCAATTACTACAAATGTGAGGGACACATTAAGTTTAATTGTCTCGTTCTAAAGAGGATGGGCAAGCTACCTGTTAGGAAGTCTAAAACATATGCCCATGTCCTCGATGGTTATGATTCAACCGAGGTGCTTATGGCTGGAAATTTTGAAGACAGTTATGAGAGTCAGTGAATAATGGATTCTGGTTATACCTTCCATATATCCCCGTATAAGCATCACTTTGAGAATTTGAAAGAAATTGAGACAGACAAAGTAACTTTGGGAAATAGCCAACAATGTGAGGTTAAAGGCATCGGTTCAGTTCAATTCAGCATGGATGACGGTTCTGCCAAAGTACTATCTGATGTTCAATATGTGCCAGGCCTGAGACGCAACCTCATTTCCTTAGGAACATTTGATGCTGCTGGTTATAACTATAAGTCTTGCCATGGTTTGTTGATGATTTGTAAAACAACAAAGTTAAGATGACTGAAAAGCTTGTTAAAGGACTATATGTTCTTTAAGGTCGAGTTATTCAGGCCGAGGTTAATGTAGTTTCTGATTCAAATTTAAAGGCTTCGAGATTATGGCATAATAGATTGGCCCACATCAGTCATAGAGGACTTGATTGCTTATCTAAGTAAGGACTTTTTGAAATTCTGAAGCATCGGCAATTGAAAATTGTGAACATTGCATCTTGGGCAAGACTACCAGTTGAATTTTAGAGCTTTGCAGTTTAAATCAGAGGGGATATTAGATTATATCCATTCTGATCTCTAAGGCCCCGCTCGAGTCCAAACTCATGGTGGAGCTTGGTACTTTCTTTCCATGATTGATGACCACTCTAGAAAGTTATGGGTCCTTATGCTGAAGACCAAAGATGAGACTTTTCAGAAATTCAAAGAGTGGAAGATCTTGGTTGATAAGCAATCTGGGAAGCAAGTTAAGGCCTTGAGAACAGATAACAGGTTAGAATTTCTTAATCAGAACTTCAACGATTTGTGCAAACAATCTGGGATAAAGAGATTTCTGACTGTTCCGCGCACCCCTCAACAAAATGGACTTGCAAAAAGGTTCAATCGAACCATTTTAGAGAAAGTGAGATGCATGCTATCATTTGCTAGTTTGCCTAAAGTCTTTTGGGGTGAGGCAGTTAACACTGCTACTTATATCATCAATAGAAGTCCCTCGAATGATTTGAATTTTAAGACTCCTCAAGAATTTTGGATAGGTTCTCCATCAAATCAGAATCATTTGAAAGTGTTTGGTTGTACAGCTTATGCACATACTAAGCAAGATAAGATGGATTCTAGAGCCAAGAGATGTATCTTTATTTGATATCCTTCGGAAGTGAAAGGGTACAAGCTTTGGTCTCTTGAATCAGGAGATCAGAAATGTTTTGTGAGAAGAGATGTCAAGTTCAACGAAGAATTATTTCCCTGGAAAGATACTTCTAGTGGTGAAGTTGAAAATAATTCAAAAATTGCCAAGCAGATGAGTTGTGAGATTGAGTACTTGGCAAATATTTAAGAACTGATTTGACTTCTTCCTCTGCTTCTACATCGAGAGATTCTTCTGTTGAGCCATCTGTGCATATCGATGATACTTCACATTCTGATCTTGTTGTTGCTCCTGAGCCAAAGGATGTTCCTGTTAGTTCATAGAGTGATGTTTAGGAAATTGCCCTCATTGTGAATTCTGATATTCAATCATATCAACTTGCCAGAGATAGGCAGAGAAGAGTAATTTGACCTCCATCGAGATATGATAAAGATCAGTTTGTAGGTTTTTCTCTGCACTGTTATGATGATGATAGCATTTCTGAACCGAATACCTACAAGCAAGTTTTAAATTCCAATCACTTTGTTGAATGGATTGAGACGATGGACCGAGAAATGGCTTCTTTGAAGAAGAATCAGACTTGGATTTTGGTGGATCGTCTTAAAAATTGTAAGATTATTGACTGCAGATGGTTGTTTAAGGTGAAACTAGGAATTAAAGAATTTGCTCAACCTTGGTTTAAGGTAAGATTAGTTGCTAAAGGTTACACACAAGAAGAGGGGATAGATTACACTGAAGTTTTTTCTCCAATTGTCAAACATTCCTCTATAAGAGCCTTATTGGCAATGACTATTCAATTCAACCTTGAATTAGAGTAGATGGATGTGACCACGACATTCATGCATGGAACCTTGGATGAAGATATCTTTATGAAACAACCTCTTGGATATGAAGTAGATAGTTAGTCTTGCAAGGTTTGTCATCTGAAAAGGTCCATCTATGGCCTTAAACAATCATCAAGGCAGTGACATAATGCTTTGACTCATTCATATCTAAGAATGATATTGCTAAGAATTCCTTTGACACTTGTGTATACAGAAAGACTGCCAATGCAAATTGTTTCATCCTACTTCTGTTGTATGTAGATGATATTCTGATTGCATCGAGCAGTGTTGCTAAGAAAATTTTGGGAATGGAGTTGATCAGAGACCGAGATAATCATAGTTTAAGTATCAGTCAACCTAAGTATTTGGCTGGTATTTTGAAACACCTTCACATGGAAAGTTACAAATCGGTAAAGACTCTATTTGATCAACATTGCAAATTGTCATCAAGTCAGTCTCCATCTTCTAAGGAAGATATTGAAGATATGAAATGAGTGCCTTATTCTAATCTTATTGGGAGTATTATGTATGCATGATTTTGTGTAGGCCGGATTTGGGACACTAGATGAGTGTTGTGAGCAGGTACATGAGTAACTCTAATTAGCCCCATTGAGAAGCAGCTAAGTAGATATTAAGGTATATTAAAGACTCCGTCTCGAAGGGTCTTTTATATACAAAATCTGATAGTTATGAAGAATCCATCTGACAGGTTATGTTGATTCTGATTATGCTTCTGACGCGGACAGGCGTAGATCACTTACATGATATATTTTCATGCTATTCTGCAATGTGATAAGTTTGAAGTCTAGCTTGCAGACAGTTGTTGCTTTGTCTTCGACTGAGGCAGAATATATTGCTTTGACTGATGCAGTTAAGAGTCATTTTGGCTCAAAGGTTTGATTTCTGAAATGCTGGATTTAGATTGTTTCATTGCTTTACATTGTGATAGCGAAAATGCTCTGGCATTGTCTAAGAATCCTGCTTTTCATAATCGAACCAAGCATATTGATGTTAGATTTCATTTTGTTAGAGATGTTGTTGTTGAAAACAAGCTATCATTGTTGAAGGTGAACACGGTTAACAATCCTGCAGATATTTTAACTAAAACTTTGTCTTCTGAGAGATTTGAGTATCTATGTGATTTGTTCTGCATGGGCGAATTGTGAGCCAAAATTGTTTGACATTCTGAGCCAAGTCTATTAGGCATTCTGAGCTAAGTTTGTTTGGAATTCTGATTTAAGCTACTTTGTTTGGGTAACTTCTAATCCAGGTGAGTCTGGAATTATGATATTATGATTGTTCAGTTTGAACAAGTTCTGATCCAGGTGCTTCTGAGATCTCGAGATCATTCTGATATTTTGTTTGCCATTTTGTTTATGATATGTACTTTAAGAGGGTATTTTGTTATTAGGTGAATTACACATCATTAACCCATTTGGTGAGTTAAATGTAACTTGGGTTAATATTTGGGGTTAGTTTGAAACCATGTGAGATATGTATTTGTAGCTCATATATAAAGCTCATTTGGGGTTTCTTCTTCTTTGAGAGAGAGTTTAGAAACCCTACCCACCATTGAGAGCTCTTGTACTTCTATGGCAATGGCATTATGAGAGAATTCGATCAAGCTCGATCGATTCTCATTCTAGCGGTGGAGTAGGCTTAGTCTGAACCACTTAAATTCGGTGTGCTTTGTCTCTTTTCTTTGATCCTTCTCTAGTTGTTTGATTTTGATTCATCTCTATTATGCATTCATTCTTGGATTAGATTGTTAGATCTGGAATTTGCATTACAAATATAAATATCTTTTATCAAATAAGTCTTATACTATACATAAACAAAATACAATCTCCTATCAAAGTAATGAAATGAATATAAATATTAAATATGTAAAATATACAATCAAAAGTCATCCACTGTTAATCCTACATGTAGAAGATTCCAATTATACAACATAAAACAAATAGATAATTAAAACAGTAAAAATAGATGACATAATTCGACTTAAAACAAATATATAATTAAAACCAACAAAGATAGATTACATAATTTGACTATATATTTTATCATAATATAGATTATAAAGACTTGAAAAAATATTAAAGAATATCGAAAAAAAAAGTCTAACAATAATAATTAAATAAAATAAAAATACGCATATATAATTATGTCATAAATAAAAATAATAAATAAATAATAAAAAAAAATCGTGTTGAGTTGAATTAATTTTAAGTCAACTCTTAACCCACCCAACCCATAAACATTTCATGATTTTGAATCCAACCCAACTCAACCCAAAAATGAATTTATCCAACCTGTCAAATTGAGTTGAGTTTGTTCAAATTATTCGATTTCGGGTTGTTTGAACCTCCCTACTTACAACATGTTTGAACAGGGAAACACATGGACAAGTTCCTCTCGGACAAATAATTCTAATATAATTTGAAGAAAATAAATCAATACGCATCTCATTGTTATTTTATATCTAATTAAAATATAGTTGCTGTTGTTTACTTTTATATATAAAATGCTCCCACAAATCTTTTTTACACCCAAAAAAAGAACTTTTTTACATCAGTTAATTTATGGCATATCATAACCAAAGTAAAACATACAACAATCCTATGCATTATGTTACTAAATATTGTATTCTAGGTTCTTACTTATATTTTAATTAATTATCTAGTTAATTAACCTTCTACATTTATATACTATTATTTTTAGTTCAGAAGGAATTAAAAAATAAAAAATTAATTAATGAAGAATAGATCAACTTAAAGAAAATTATAAATTTATAACTCAAATTTAAAAATTTATAATCTAACATTATTCTTATAAGAATAAAATTTTCATATGCATACATGTGTGGGGGACTTTACATTTTGCTCACTCCATTTGTACCACAAAAATTTCTTTTATAAAACAAAAATATTGAAAATTAATAGAATTTTCGTGACATCCAATGGTACCACATGAGCAAAACGTAAGGGTCAGAGGAGTTTTACTCTCCTTATAATATGAGTTGAGTTATTTGCGTGAAGGAGTGAGATCCACGTGGAGCTTGGATCGTGAAAAAAAATGAATCAAAATAACCAAGTGACGTGTCACTTTATTAACTCTCAAATTTTGACACGTGCGTAATTATTTGGTATAGTGCATACGTGCCCCACCGGTGTGTCGGTTGGATTTTGGTGTTGAATCGACTGGTCGTTCACCAACCGCAGAACATGATGCTGGGATCTTTGTTGAGGTGGATTTCTGCCCAATAATTAGATGCCACGTCATATTATGTCAGCGCTGACGATTTTATTTTAGGACCGACCAATGAAGAGTCCCGTTGCATTACGATTGGTTTGGTAAAATGATTTTCTGGAAGAAAGTTGGCGAAGATTTTTTTTTTTTTTTTTTTTCTCTCTTAATAAAAACTCTCAAATCTTTTCTGTTGGGTATTTCATTATTATTAATATTGATACTTAAAATTGAATGAGTTGGTAGGATGTTTGATTGGAATATAGTTTAATTGTACTCTGTCATCATAATTCAACCTTGAAATTTGTCTTTATCTTTAATATTATAATGATTATGACTATTAAACCAAATTTAATTAAAGTCAATTTTAAAAAAAAAAAGTAAAATATGTGATTCTAAGGGTGGGTAAGTATTTCCAAAATACTAATTCACCCTTAAGTAAGTATTGTTCTTTGTTGTATGTATAATATATATACTTTCCTATATATATAAGAATGATTTGATTCATGATACATTACTTATATGACACAATATTGTTATGAAAACGACAATCAACAATCGTAAAACGAAAATAATGAGAACGCAAGAGAGAAGAAGAAACACACAGAATTTTACGTGGTTCACTAACGTTGTGTTAGTTAGTCCACGGGCAGAGAGATGACAAAATTTTATTAAGGAGAACGAACGATATAAAGTACAGAATGAATGTCATAATACGACTAGAGTTTAATTTGAGTTTATATATGCACTTTCATTAAACCATATTTACAGAATGCGTAAGCATTAAGCAGAATGTTGATGCGTGTAAACACATACGGCACGCATTGCAGCAATGCGCTGCAATGTGAGATGCTTTTGCGCGCAGGATGCGCTAGGCGAATGCAGATACATTCACGCATGCGAATGCGGAATGCATTTTCGTAACGGGGGCGTTGCCCTCGCACCCCCACTACTAATCACATGGCATTGGTGCGTTCAAGGGGTATCTCAACAAATATTACCTCATATTTAACAATAAGTATATGTAAAGTAAACATCAACAAATTAGTTAATATTACTCACGGAAAATGTTAGTGACTTAGGGCATGTTTGGGTACGGTGAGTTGGGAAAGGAAAGGAAGGGAATGGATGAGAAAGGAAGGGAAGTAAGAGTAAGTTGGTGTTTGGTGGGAATGGAAGGAAAATGAAGTGATAATAAGTTGATGTTTGGTGAGATGGGAAAGGAAGAGAAATAAAATGATGTGATATTTTTTTTTGTATAAAAAATTAGATATTTAATATTTTTATTATAATATTCATAATATATCATTTTTTTATATTTATT
>JBBMKA010006419.1:0-10294 GCA_037833695.1 Sechiopsis laciniata | reverse complement strand
TCCGCGCAACAAACAAAGATTTGGGGTGTTAACTTAATCCGGATTAAGTTAACACCCACACCAAACACGCCCTTAGTCTCTGATTCAATTCCGAGTTGGTACATTGACAAACAAAAAAAAAAAAGATATAAATTTTAAAATTTAAAATTTGAACCCTAAACTTAAAATTAATTTTAATTTTAAACCCTCAACTTTGAACGGTATACCCTAAAATATGAACCTTAAACCCAAATCATAACCCTAAACCCTCGTACAAATTCAAAATTCATGACACTTGATTTTTTTTCTCTTTTTTTTCTTCAATCCTTTTAATCCTTGGAAAAACATGTTGGAATACTTTATCTTTTCACGATTTGGTAGAAAGAAAATATTATTTAGAAAAAACATATGCTTCTATAATATAATTGTCAACTAAAATTTAGACTATCATTTAAATTTTATTCTAATAAAAAATAATTTAAATATTAATTTTACAAAATAAAAAATTATTTAAAAAATAAACATTTTTGTAACTAGTTTTTCTAAAAAATATTTTTTTAATTCAACCACAATATTTAAATTCATTGTCTTTAGATTCATGGACACATTTAAAAGGGATTTGGATGAAGAGTTAAAATTTGAGAATAACAAAAATCTCGTATGAATCTAGTTTTTTTTTTTTTTTTTCTTCCTTTTTATAGACTAGTTAAAAACAATAATTTGTTTGAAAACAAATTTAAAATGAATAATTAAAAAAATGATTAAAATGAATAATTTTATAAAAAAGGAAATGAATAATTACAAATAAGTAATTAAAAACGACAAATTATTTTGAATAAGTATAAATAGATAATTAAAAATGGAAAGTTATTTCGAATAAATATAAATAAATAATTAAAAATAAGTGATTAAAAATAAATTTTTTTTTTTTTAATGATAAAAATGAAAAATTATTTTAAATAATTAAAAAAAAAAATCTTATTTTGTTACATTTTTTTTTGAAGAATAATGAATAAATATTCATTTTAAATCTTTCGTAAATTCGAACAAACAAACAAAGTCAATATCACTCTTTTTTACCGGTGAATGCACTTTTATATTTTTAAATAGAAAGATAAATAGTCTTTTATTATTTATTTTGTTTTTCCAAACTATATAAAAATTAATCAATAAGTTTATACAACTAATAATTTCATTTCTTTAGTTCTAGTAATTTCTTGTATCACCCAATAATTACTGTTTATCCCCCAATTCTATTGTTGTTTGAATTCAAAAAAGAGAAAATGCAAAAAAAAATCCATTAGCCTACAAACACACATTTAATAGACTCCTCCGAAGTGTTAAAGATCCGAAAATTGCAAGTTTGAATCCGATAAATTACTAATTTCTGAATTTTCAAGCGAAGATTCATTTTGCTGCATCACTTTTAATTTTGTTTCTAATAAATATATAAATTCTAAGAATGAGTTTGCTAAAAAACCTGTAAATTCTTACAAAACAATGTTAAATAAATCAAAGATAAAATCAAAAATTAAAAAAACATGTTAAAAAATTATATAATCCAAAAATCAGTAAATTATAAGCAGATGAACGGATAATAAAAAAAACTCGTCCTCCTTTCTCAATATTGTTGTATAAAAAAAACGAAAGAAAAAACACTAATTCCATATATAACATAAATCGAAAAAAAGAAAAAAAGAAGGCTCAGACACGCACAAACGCAATCATCAAGTAGATTTGGTCGATCTGTGAATTAACAAACACAGCTTCAGAATCGAGAAACGTTGTTCGTCATCACTGCCTCATTAACATTTTTCTTTAATTTTGGAAATTAATCCAAATCCTTGAAAGAATATATGGATAATGAAGATTTTAACTAACCAACGTCAAAACTAAATAAGAAATTAAAATTACAAAAAAAAAAAAAAAAATAGTAAGATTTCAGAAAAATGAAAGAAGACGAGACTGCACTGCTGCAAAACCCTAAAATCGAAGCGAGGGATATAAAGGTAGATATAAATTTGTGGGCCGAAAAGCCCAATTCGGCCTGGGACTTCCAAGCCTGGGCCTTACGTGAATTTGTAAAGACTTTTATCGACTCTTATAAATAAAATATGGGAAATTGTATTGCCTTATACCATTTTAGCAAAATAATTGAAATCTAGACAAAGCTCATAAAATATTTAGAACTTATCCTTTTATTATTATTATTATTATTATTTTTTAATTTTTCTAAATTTTTTAGTTCCATTTATTTAGAATTTGTATAATTTTTTTTTTAATACAAATTGGGAGAGGAGATTACAAACTCTACCAAAATGACACTATTACTCTAAAATAAATGAAAGTTAAATATCGATTTAATTCGTGATTGTGACGTTGAATTGTAATACAACCAAGGAATGAAATCATTTCGATAAACTTGTAAATATATACTAGTTTATTTAAGAAATATGTCCTAAAAAGTTTACACGAGCAGTGTACTTACATTATGTGAAAATACTACGGAAAAAAAAAACTCTTTGTTACAAATGATCACAAGTAGCGTCTTATTATTATTTCTTAAATATTTGTTCTGGTCAATTTATATGCACTTTAATTATTTTCATCAAATATTACTGCGAAAATTTGTGTAAAATTAATTCTTTTAAGTAGAGAAGTAATATTTGAAGAGCAAAACTTAGGTATTTGTTGGTAAGTATCTAAAGGTGCTTACCTAGTCATATGAGGTATAAGAATTGTCATGTTGCTTTTTTCTTTCTTTGTTTTCTTTTTAATTTTTCTCTTTCCAATTTTTGTTTAAGAGAGCCACGTGGCTGTTTTTAAGTCTCACAATATGGTAAAATAAGCACATTTAGGTACTTACCAACAAGTACCTAAATTTTGCTCATGTTTGAATGTCATCAATGTATGACCACTACCTAATTAGGTGAGCCGCTACATTTACCTTTATAAATTTACATAAATAATAGATATCTTAATTTAGTTGACAACTATTTAATTTTTAGGTACTTATTTTCTTATTTTCATTTATATTAAGAAATTATTTGCTTAGAAATTTTGGCCAATTAGAAATGTCATTAATTTTGAATTCAAGAAAAAATTAAATTAAATTTGGGTAAATAATAATTGATATTGCTCCAAAATTAATTGAAATTAAAGTGGATTATTTGAAATTGGTCAAATCAAACAAAATTCTTAACAGTAAACCCAAAAAGCTAAACTCAAGACCAAAGGCTAAGCTCTAAAGCTAATGAGCTCCAAGCCCAATAGTGTAGCTCAAAAGTCCATGAAGCCCAAGTTCAATGTTCATAGAGCTTTATAAATAGAGAAAATTTTCTTCAAAATTCAGAAATTTGATAAGAAAATTCACAAAAACTTTTCAAATTTCTAAGAATGAAACATACTTTCAAAGTTCAAAAGTATTTTAAAGATCAATCAATCTCAAAATAAAGTAACTCAAATATGAAGAGTACAAATCATATTCTTCAAATAAAGCTTACACATTGAGAAAAAAAAAAAAATTAGAGAATCAAACTATAGAGTGATCGAACCAATTTCGGCCAAAATCAACACAAAGCCTAATTCAACTCCACGAAACAAATTTCTAGTCAAAATTCGTGGAAACAGTTTGAGTTCTAACAAAATATCAATAAATAAAAAACAAGATGTTTTAAAAAATTAGCTAAATTTTATAAAACATGGATTAAAAAAATAGCTAACAAGCAGAGAAGAAAATAACATTTATATGCTAAGTTTTCCAAAACCAAAATCCTAACACCAAATAGTTAGAAAACGAAGCTTAGAATTGCATTCAATGTTTTCAAACATGATTTATTATTCTAATTAACTATGTACAAAGCAAACATCTTAGCTTATTAATCACGTCATTAAGTGCAAGACACCTAACTGATACCTTATTAAGTATATGCCTAAAATCCATACATTTCCAAACTTTAGTCTTGAGATGATATCAACTAACCTATATTTGCATTTTTATATAGTAAAAATGGTTATTTTTATAAGTAACCAATTACATTTATAACTAATTTTGGATGATAAAAGAATTCCACCAGCTGTGTTGGCCACTCTTTTCACGAGGTATCCATTACATCAACACATCAATTAGGATCAACTAGGTCCTACGTTCAAGAACTTTTCCTTGCGAGTTTCTTCTTCTTATGAAGCATAATATTATCATCAAGTCTACCATATTCTCATTGGCGAGACGCTATGCATAACGAGCTTCAAACTATGAAGTCAAACCACACTACTTTGCTTCCTAATAAATTGGTTGTTGGATGTTGGTAGATTTACAAGATCAAGTATCAAGAATGTTAAGGGATGACAAACCTATCTACATTGGTATGATATTGTCCACTTTGGGCATACACTCTCATGGCTTTGTTCTTGGGTATCTCCCAAAAAGCCTCATACCAATGGAGATGTTTGTCTTCCCTTATAAACCAAGATTTATCCTTTATTTAATTAATGTGGGATTCTACAACACTTTGTTTGTATTCCCAACAATCTTCCTCTAGAACAAAGTACCACATGAATCTTCCTCTAGAACAAAGTACCACATGCGAGCCTCCCTTACTGATAGTCATTTCCGAATTACACTTAAGCATACTTTTACTCAAAACACGAATCCTTCCGAATTACATTTGAGCAAATTGTAAAGCCCAACCACAGATCCACTCGATTTATGTTTGAGCGCACAACAACTACCCCTTATCGAGGCAACCATTTCAGAAGCACTTCTCACTCGAGCCCTTATTTCAGAAGCACACCCACACCGGAGTATACAGATGCTTAATCATGAGCCCATACAGAAGCACTCACATTGGAGCACACATAAGACGTTTCAACCACGAATTTTTATCATGACTATTTCATACCCCATATTGAGACTCACAAATCTTTGTTTCATACTCGAGGTTCTTCTGATATGGCTAAGGAAAGAGCACAACTCTGATACCATTTGTTGAGGAATGGCAAACCTTCCCAGATCTCCATATCAGTATGAAATTGTCTACTTTGAGCATACACTTTCATGACTTTGTTCTTAGGTATCTCCCAAATGGCCTCATACCAATGAAAATGTTTGTTTATCCTTATAAATCTAAGATTTACCCCTTATTTAACCAATGTGGGATTCTACAACACTTCGTTTGTATGCCCAACAAAAAAGATGGTTCCATTGAATGATACAAAACACGACTAGTAGATAAGCGATACATCTAACATGAAGGTCTAGATTTCATTAAAATCTTTGCCCCCGTCGCTAAAATTATGACGGTACGAGTGCTTTCTATCTTGCTTGTCTCAAGGAATTGCCGTTGGTTTAGTTTGATGTGAAGAATGCATTTCTCAACAGCGACTTGACATAGGAGGTTTACATGGATTAGTCACTGGGGTATAAACCCCCCCTACATCTCTATCATCTACTGCAAGTTTGTTTGTCGTCTACATAAGTCCATATATGGGCTCAACCAAGCCTCAAGATAATGATATGCAAAGTTTACATCAACATTGTCGGCCCTTTGTTTTGCATAATTTAAGTCAGACTATTCCTTACTTGTTAGAGGGACAATATTTGACTTCGTTGTTATTTTGGTTTATACACAGGCAATATTACTCAGATCAATGATTTAAAGAAAAATTTGCACAAGTCATTTCAACTCAAAGATCTAGGATCTTTACAGTATTTTCTTGGGTTAGAATTAGCTAGATCAACCAAAGGTTACTTTGGTTTCCAAAGACATTATACACTTCATATTTTATAGGATGCTGGTTTATTGGGAGCTAAAACCGAATCTTTATCACAGATCATCGAAAATAAAAGCTGCAAGTTTCTTAAGATGAAAATCTTTTGGACTCCACAGTCTGTAGACGATTGCTTGGTAAGTTCATTTATCTTACCATATCACGACCCGATAGAACATATGTTGTGAACAAACATAGTCAGTACGTAGCACACCCTTGCAAGTCTCACGTAGTTGCAACTCATCACTTGTTAAGGTAAAATAAATCTCTTGGAAAAGGAAATTTATATCTTATGTAAAATATTTTACCTTGAAAGCAATTTTTTTCTATTCTGATTAGGCTTCTTGCATCCACACTCGTCTGTCCACAAAAGGTTATGCGTTTTCCTTAGTGACAATATTAATGGAAATAGAAAAAGCAAGTGTTGTGTCTTATTCTTCCATTGAGGTTGAGTGCATAACTTTATCTCTTTTTACTTGTGAGTTATTGGGGTTGTCTTATCTCCTTAATGATTTACAAGTCAAGGTCTCTACTCCCACTCTATTATTTTGTGTTAACTAAGAGCTCGTTTGATAACGTTTCTCTTTCCTGTTTTTTGTTTCTGTTTCTCTTTTTTTAGAAACAGACTTGTTTGGTAACTGTTCCTATTTCTCGTTCCCAAAATTAAAAGTAACATGTCTAATATTTAGCTCCAAAATGAAAAACTCCTAAATCAAGTTTCTCCTGTTTCTGTTTCTCATTTTCTTATATGTGTTTCTACAATTTAAATTTTATTCTTATAATTACAAGTCATTAATGCTTAGCATTTTGGATTGTGGCATGGTAGCAAATGTTACAGTTATGTTTTTGAATTTACTTCTTCAACCATGGTTCGATCCTTATAAATATTTTATTTTTAGTTTGATTTTTTTTAAAAATAAACTTTTATTATTATTTATTCCGTTTTTTTAATAACTTTTCATTTGACTTTTTTTTCAAATATATATTTATATATTATTTTAATTTCGAAAACCATAATATTAATATTCTTATATTATATTATATTATTTTATAAACTATCTTGATTAATATAAATATAGTATTTATACATAATTGTTTTATTTTATTTCATAATTTTAGTATAGATATATCAACAACACATTTCTTATTTTTCATGATTTTTTTTATGCATGTATTTAATTTATGTAATGTTATTTTTAAGAATTAAAAAAAAAAAAAAAAAAAAAAAAACTAGAAACTAGAAATGATTATCAAACAAGTTTTGTTTCTATTTCTTATTTTTTTTAGAAACAAGAAACAGAAATAGTTATCAAATACATTTTCGTTTTTTGTTCTAAATAAAAACAGAAACAAGAAACAAGAAACAAGAATTAGGAACAAGAAACAAGAAATAGGAAACGAGAACGTTATCAAACGGGTCCTAAGTAGCTATCTAGCTTGCTAACAATATAGTCTTTCATGAAAGAACTAAACATCTAGAGTTTTATTGTCAAATTATACATGAGAATATTACACCCGATTTTTTGAAACTCATACCAATTAGTAGTCAATCTCAGATATTTTCACCAAACCTTTAGCAACTAGAACTTTATATTCTTTATGTTCTAAATTTAGACTTCTTGATTTATTCATGCCAACCAGAGGTATATTGAATATAGGGAACTTGTACTCGATGAGTTGTTTTCATAAAATAATTATAAATATAGGCAAATTTTAAAGTATTTGCCTCCATAGTCATTAAGGGTCCGTTTGGTAACGTTTCTGTTTTTTGTTTCTTGTTTCTTAGTTCTTGTTTCTTGTTTCTTGTTTCTTGTATTTTAAGAATAAGAAACAAGAATGTGTTTGATAACTGTTTCTATTTCTTGTTTCTTAAAAAAAAAAGAAACAGAAACAAACTTGTTTGACAGTAATTTCTTGTTTCTTGTTTCTTGTTTCTACTTTATTTATTTATTTATTATTATTACATGCATTAAAATATTTTAAAAATGATTATTAAAAAGTAATTACATGTTTAGCATAAATATATATTTTTTAATAAAAAAATTGATGAATCGTAATATGAATTTAACAATAACTCAAATCATTTGTAAAAAATGGCATGTTTTGAAAATAATTGTAAAATATTAAAGTGAAATGTTGTGGTTGTAAAATATAAAAATATTAAAGTAATATACAAAATCTGAAAGCTGTTATAAATACACATATTACAAAATATTAAAATCAATTCATAAATAAATAAATTAAAAAATAAGATATAAATACACATACTAAACATTTTAAAATTTTATATATCTATAATAAAATTAAGAAATAAAAAATATATATAAATACTATTTTTATATAGTAATTAAGATATTTTATAAACACAAAAATTAGTATATATTGAAATTAATAATATAGAAATATAAACATTATTATTTATAGAAGTTAAATTAAAAAAATAAATATAAAATTTATTATATATTGAAAATAAAATAATAAATGATTTATATAAAAAAAGAAATTAAAATAATATATAAATATATATTTGACCCAATTAAAATGGAAAGGTTAATTTAATAATAAAAAACTGAAATGAAAAAAGAAAAATAAAAAATTACAAACTTATGGATCGAACCTGGGAAGTCAAGGATGATAAAAAAATCAAACTTTCCTCTGAACATTATGCCAAAGCTATGTGAGATATTTGTACAAAAAATTATATCTACAAGTTTAGAAAATGAGAAAAGTTCAATAACAAACCAAAAACAGAACAGCAGAAACTCCATTAACTCCAAAATGGAGTTTCTGATTTTGAAGCCCAATTTCAAAAACATTTCTTTTTTATTTTGGGAACAAGAAACAGAAATAATTACCAAACAAGTCTGTTTCTCAAAAAGTAGAAACAGAAACGACAAACAAGAAATATGAACATTACCAAACGGGCATATGCTTTGATATTAGTATTATAAGAAAGTATGACAATACTCATTAATATCCAATTACTATATTTGTTAATTTTTTATTTAAATTACCAAATTTACAATTATTTTCTAGATTTTATTAATATGGTAAGTTTTTTATTTATTTATTTATTTATTATTATTTTTTTTAAGAAGTTTCCCTTTTATATATGGATGGACGTAAACATTTAATTCAGTCAATTTAGTCTGTTAGGTTGATGTAGATTTGTTTCTTTTTTCTTTTTTGTTATCCCGACGTAGATTTGTTTCTCATTGAACACACATATTGTTACATTAGATTGTATAAATAACCCTATTGAGCAGATAATGATCCTATTTTTTTTTTTTTTTTTTTTTTTCCATTTTATAATTCAATACTATCATTTTGAATGATATAATCATTAATGTCATACATGCACTCGATGAAAAAAAAAAAACTCATTTGTTAATACTCGAACCAAACTTCTAATTCAAAACTGATAATCATAAATACCCCAAGATTTACCAAGGCATAGAAGATTTGGCTGTCTTAATTACACCCACCACAACACATATTAATAGATTGATTAAGAAAAAAAAAGAAAGTTGGACAACATATGTATGTCAACTTTTGGTATAATTCAAACTCAATTTGGTGTAGTTTAACTTAATTTCTAGTTAATTTAGAGTGATAATCACGCCATAAAATCATTAAAAAAAAGTACTAAGAAAAGTCATTATTTCATTAAAAGAACATCCCATAAAGTTCTTGAATAAATCCCATTTCATATTTTCCTTGCACTTAACTCCAAAACACCTTATATCTCAGCTGCCACTTAACTACTTTTTGTTAAGAACATTCAACCAAACACAGCCGCCAACACATGAATTATTCTAAGCCTAATCCTTTGAATAATTGTCCCATGCATTCTTTTTCTATCCCCGAAAGCGATCCCTTGTATTTAAATTAATTCTTTGATTTTGATTTACAGACCTTGGTTTTAACGTAACATATTATTTTATATGATAAGGTTTTGATTAATGCCCCCACCTACCGTTAACGTGGACTTCCCATTACGTTTCAACTCTTTGCTTCTTCTTCTTTTTTGAGTGTTGGTATTTGGTGGTTCTATGTATTAAACAATAGATTTCAAATTAATGGCGTTTTTGTTTCTTTCTTTTTTAATCGACTATTTTAAAAGAGTGAACTCTCATGAAGTGGTTTAGTGGTCAAAGAGAGTCTTAGAATATTTAAGGTGATAAATTCAATCTATGATAGTCACCTACTTATGAATTAATTTCTACAAATTTCCTTGATATCTAAATGTTGTAGAATTAGGCGGAATGTACTGTCACATTAGTCGAGATGCGAACAATAATCATGGATATTAAAAAAAAACTATTTTAAAAGTGTGTTATATCAAAAAAAAAAAAAAAACGAGTGCACGTTCCACTTCCACTAAGGTAATGGAAACACGGCTATTCTGTACGTAATTTAATGGGAAGGCTTTACTTTTAAGTAATAATTTTTGGGTTGTGTTATAATAATAATATCAAGGATAGTCAAACCTTTGCTTTATAATATGACAATTAGTTTTTTTTTAAATTTTTTTTTTTTACATATA
>JBBMKA010006418.1:0-10295 GCA_037833695.1 Sechiopsis laciniata | reverse complement strand
AAGAGTTACAACGGGCCTGACGGGCCTAGATCTAATAAAGCAATAAAGTATACAAATATACATATACATTTAATCTCAAACACATAGTATCAGAAAGAGTACATCCTTTCATGGTAAGAATATTTCGTATAGTATGTATGATGTAGTAAGTTTCATCCAACACATCCGTCAGAATATAGTGGACAAGCTCAGAGTGAAGCTTCTAAACTGAGATTCAAAGAATTAATATGGGACTTGATTTGATTGAGTCTCCAGTGCTTTTATAGTTTGTTCAACAAACATATTCAACTCCAAATCCCCTTGCTAGATCAAACAATAAATCTTCATTGAATGAATAGACGTCTCACTTTAATAGAGCCTATAATATGTAATTAAATTTACGAAAAGGTTTCTCATGGTGGATTAATGAACAAAAAAAGAAATTCAGGAAATGATAGCATCTTTTCCATATTTCTCTTTCCTTTAATTTCTTTTTCCTTCCAACGTCTCTTTGTATTCTAATTATCCTCTATGTAAACCAACTTTTTTTTAAGTTCAAATGGGGGAGGGGAACCACGGGTTTGCTCTCAAATAAGATAAGAGACAAATACCAATTTTTAGGAACGAACTCGTGACCGTGGAGTCGAATTGGATTCCAACCAATAAACCAAACCAACTTAAAAGTTCTTTTATCTCCCTTAAATGGTAACCTTAGCAAAATCTTGGGAACATAAAGTGATAAGAAGGTAGACATACCTCATCAATCAAGCCCTTCTCAAATTCTATCCATACGGTTGGGTGTTTGAGTTCAAGCAGTTCCTCCATGGGCATTCTGAGCAGTAAATTCCCATACAATTGATTAAGGCATCATATTAAACACTAGATATCTGAAAGATAAAGAGATTGCACACTAGTAGAAACTACAGCTTAATTTTTTATACAGTTCATTTTCTTGGTCTATTCATATACTTAAAATTAGAGAAAAGTGCATTTCCTCATTAAAAGGTGAACAATGGAGTGAAAGTTCAAACAAATGAAACACCAAAGAGACGTTAACAGGAAAAAGATAGAGTTATTCCCTTTTTGCACAAAGCATGAAGAAGCTCCTTTTATGGTCAAGATTTCTTATCTCCTGAAAGCTAAACTAAAGAAACAAATCTCTAACCATTGGGAAGATAATTAGTAGACCTTAACTATTGAACTATGTCATATGTGGCTATGCAACGACCTCATGGATAGAAGATTTATGATTTGTATAAGTTAATGTACATGGACAACATAAACATAATACGTGAACTCATCAGCCTTAAGTAACAAGTTTTATGCACTATGGCCATGGGATTAACAAACCATGTATCTTCCATATCAATTAACATTTGTTTTTATTATATCTGTGAGTGTCAGAGTCAACTTACTTACGTACACCTTAACTATTCTCACGGAATTTTTTTTTTTTTTTTTTGTCTAACTTAGAGTACCTCTACTATTTTCATATAACATACCCACCCTACAACAAAATGTAAGTTTTCTTTTTTTTTTTTTTATCCAACAATAGTGGGAATTCAAAATTGTAATGGTTGCTTGGTCATACAAGATATCATTGGAATTTTGCTCTTTTTGTCAAAAAAAAAAAGAAAAAAAAACTTGGGGTTCAAGATGTAAGCATAAATGATAGGACAATTATCACTTGGTTAAGTCCATTTGACTTTTTGGCTAACTATATTTATAGTCCAGTCCATGTCATGGAAAACAATAGAAAATTAATTCTTAGGTACGTAGTCACCATTGATTGAACTAACAACCTTTTGTTTTCTTAAGTCCTTCATAACCACTAAGCTACTCATGGTGGTTTTTCACGGTACCACTTGATTAGGAAGAAATTCCATATGAAATTAATTCCGAGCTAGGTGGCCACCAAACCATAACATGGATTAACTCGGTTAACGTTACTTCTTGTTCCATTTATGCATTCATCCTGATACCAGACGTTCTCACAAACTATACATCACAATTCCCAATAAAAATCAAAAATCAAAAACAGAAAAGTCAAAAGTACCTAAAAAAGGCGGGAACGTCTAGATAGAAAGGATCACGAACAATGGTACCCATAATGTCAAAGAGCAGAACAGGAAGTTTCCTAGCAGCCATTGAAAGAGAAGACGAGAAGGAGACTTTGGTATCGCTGATTTCAGTATGGTTGCTTCTGCGAAGAAGGGTATTAGGGTTGAAATTGGAGGCCAATTTGGACGGATTGAAGGTGGGTCTTAATGGGGAGAAAGAAGTAACAGGTGGATTGAAGAAAGAAGCCATTAAAATTGGTTGAAGCTCCAAAAATGGCGGTCGCCCTAGCCATTGCTCTTGCACGCAGTCAATTATAAGGAAATTTTGGACTTTGTTTTCGAGAGTTATTTTCACCCATTTTTATCCTTAATTTTATATTTGGGGAAGAATTCAACTTTTTCTTTTCTTTTTCCTTTTTTTTTTTTTACTTTTTGTGATTATTTGTGTTGAGACGGAATGATAACATATGATTTTCTGTTTGAATTTTATTTTATTGCTATTATAACAACTTTTTACTGGTTGTGCAATAGTTTATTGTTTGGTTATAAGCTAGTTATACCAGCATCACACATTCGATCTCGAGAATTGGTATTTGTCCTCCATCTTTCATATGAACTAAAAAAAATTCTTTACTTTTTCATAATTTTTTTTCTTATTTTTAAGTATAAAATGAGGGAGAGGAACAATAAATCCTACATAGACAATGTTATTACTCTTAAATAAATAAAAGTCAAATACTAAGATTAAATCTATGATCTTAATGTTGAATTAAATTACCACCAAATAATTAAATTATAATCACTATTTTGGTTATAACTATTTTTCTACCACAATCACATTTACAAAAGATAATCAAACAAACGTCATAATATAAATATTCTAAAAAAACGTCAAAATATAAACATATATAATTTAATAAATGCAAAACTTTTATGAACAGTGGCAATCAAAGCTAAGTTTAAATCACATGATTGAATTCAGTTATCAGAAAGTTATATTTGAATTCTCATTTTATTTGTTATTAAATTCAAAAGAAAAATTTGTACTATCATTTGAAGATCATAGATTTATTTCCAAACCCTATACAATAAATGTAATCATTAATGTTTCGTAAAAAAAAAAAAATTAAACTTAATTGTTAAGCAAACTTTAAAATTTTGGCTTAAAATACTGTTAATTTTCTGTCACCTAAGTATATAGCTCAATATTAAAAAGAGTGAACTAGGAGAATGTCTATTTTTGGAGAACTTATTTAATAAATGTCTACCATTCTAAAGAGTTTAAATAAATGTTTAATCTAAATTTAATAAAATTATTAAATAATTATTTGTATTAAAATGGACAATTGTACCCTTTTAATTAATAGTGTATTTCATAAATAATTTTATTTGATTTTAGATTTTACGTAACAAACTACAAATAAGATCTACAATATTTAATTTATCTTTTTTTAATTTTTTTTAAAATATAAGTTGATTTCCTTTTTAAGAAAATATAATGTTTAAAATTATTATAAAAATTTTAAAAAGTTATTGTTTGGAAGCTGAAACACTACCATGAGTGAACATATATACTTACATTCCTCTCTATATAGTGAAATTAAAAGTAATAATTAAAGATACCTGACATACATAACTGTAATAATGAACAATGAAGTTGAAAATGTGTATTGAATGTCCATTTGAGTAATGTGAAGTTTTAATGTTCTTTCTAACTTCCTCGAGTGCTCACAATAACCTTGCAAAGCCCCCAAGATTCTTCAATCATTGTAGATTATACATCCACTTACATTCTCATACATACCCATCAATTTAAAATGATGAATGTTTGTCTTGAAATATAATGCAACGTAATGATTATAGAAAAGACATATCTTACCTGCGACGACTCCATAACTAATTTAGTGGTGGAGAACATGTCCGACTCTTGACATCTGTGTGTCCTGGTACCACCTCCATGATAACACTGGCATAAAATAGAGATATACAACAACCATTGTATCCTTAAAAAGTAAAGCATACATGTCGACTCTTGGCATCCGTGTGTACTGGTACGACCTCAATAATCGAATAGCATAAGGAATTATTTTCAATTTTGTAAGACTGAAAAGATACATTGTTCCATTAAGGGAGTTAGAAACTTGTTGTTGTGGTCCTTGATGACTATGGACCCTCATTGAGTTAACTTCTTGAATTCTGTTGGAGCTTGTTCAACCGATAAGGGGTAAATTAGAAGGGCAAAGATAAATTATATTTTTTGGAAGCCAATACAATCAATCTTGGTAGGGCATTGTCATCTGGTCTTCATAGGTTGAACTCAAAACTTTGAAGTCAAAGTAATCATATGAATGCAGAATCCCAAACATGGGGTTCAAGAAATTGCCTCAAACTTCACCAGAAGTGTAAAAATAACATGACAACTTAAATTTGGATAGAACCCTCTAAGCATGACTCTTGGCTGAAGTTTCAAATTCTTCAATTCATAAATGAATCCAAATTGGTACTCACCGTCTCCATTTACTTTACACGCCAATTGTTCACTTGTTTATTTTAGTTAACTTTTTGGTTGTTTGAAAGAAAACGAGAGGTAAAAGGTAGAGCTTGAAGAAAAAATGATTAAATGATAATATATATAAACAATATTTACTTTTAAAATTGAAAATAAAATAAAATATCTCCTCGGATTTGGTTGAATTGCTAAGATTTGGTTAAAATTTGCTGGCAAGAGAATTTTGTTCCTTAATTTGTGGGTTTGATATTATTTTTTAGAAATAATTTCGAAATTATAGATCATTTTTAAATAAATAACATAGGTTATTTAGGGTATGAAATTTCTCTCGCTGTTCCTCAATTTTTGAAATAGACATAGATTTAATGTTTTTTAAAGTGTAGATATCCTATCATTTATTTTAAGAAAAGTAGTCATTTGTTACTAATTCCCTATTAAAAAAATACATAAGGCCAGTTTGGGATGAGAATTTTTGAAGGGGAAGGGATGGAAAGAGTCTGTTCGTTTGGCTCGGACTTCTATAAGTTAGCCCGACTCTGTGTGGGCCCGTACGATATATATATATATATATATATATATAATCTTTAGTTTCCTTTTCTTTTTTAATATACATTTAATTTCAATTTTCCTTTTTTATTATATAACAAATAATGTTTATTTGCAGTATAAATTTAAAAGAAAACTGTCATAAGCATGTTTCCAACATCAACCAACTTAATTTATCTAGAATTATAGTCAATATCTTCAACCAACTCATGCATTTAACTTAATTGATAACTTTTTATTATATTATTTATTATTATTATTTTTGATATCATATTATTTATTATTTATTTATATCTCTTTTATATGTATCGCTTTTATAATACTTTTCTCTATTCTTATTATATATTATTTATTAATATTTATTTCTTTTAAAATGAATATTTATCATAGTTTTATTATTACTATGCTCTTTAAAAAATATTAACAATTATTATGTATTTGAAATTTATTATATAAAAGTATATGATTAATATATTTTTTTGAATTTGCGTATATGATTAATATTAACTTCATAATTTATCAAAATTTTATAAATACATACATTTTAAAAAAACTAATTATGTACATATATATGAATGAAATGTTGAAAAGATATCATTTATCTAAACTAAATAAGTTTTTACTTTATTGAAATTTATCTTAATTTAATTTCAACACATACGTTTGAATTAAAAAAAAAATTTAGTTTTGTAATTTTAACAATCAAAATATCCATAATTGAATTTTTTTTATTAAAATAATAAATGAAAAGAATTTTAAAATAATATTGGTAAATTAATATTTATGCATTTGTAATTTATTTCTAAAATAAAATTTTCATTAATTAAACGAATTTCAAATCAACAGGTTTATAAGTATTTTAAATAAAATGTACTAAATTTTAAAATTTATTTAAATGACAAATAAAATAAAAAATTTAAAATGATATTATCTTTATATTTAATATCATAAATTTATGTTTTTTTTATTGCTTTTACTTTCCTTTCATTTTCTTCCCATTAAACATAAACTTATTATTTATTCTGTTCTCTTCCCACAAAACAATAACTTTACTCTCACCTCTCTTTCCATCTCATTTCATCTCATCTCATTTCATTTTTTCGTAGCCAAACATGCCCCAACGAACAAAAATAAAATGATTAAATTAAAGAATATTTTTTTAAGAAAATAAATGTATACGAGAACGTTGTGATTCGTGATAGCACATGACGTGTTTAAAATATTAGGAGTGCCAATTGGGAAAATAGAAATAAATTTAAAGTTAAGTTATAAATTTAATCCCTAAATTTTAAAGTATTTCTTTTAAGTTTTTTTTTCATTCTTTAAAATTTTAAAGTTACAAATAGAAACCTTCAAATTTTGAATTTTTTTAAAGTGAAATTGAGGAGAAGACTTTAAATCTTATACTACTGCTTCCAACTTTAAGAAAAAAAAAAAAAAAAAACTTCCAAATATATATATATATATAGATATATATATATCATTGTCAAATTTGAATTGAATTACAATCCATCAACAAGCCAACACATCATCTACCATTTTAATTGAAGTTTTGGATCATTCAAATATATGGATCTATTAAATCTAAAACTGAAATTTTAGGATTCATAAATCATAAAATTCAAATTATACCTAATCGATCAATTAAATTAAAAAATGGTAAGGTGCAAGTTTGAGGTGTTAAGTTATAATGGTTGATGAGTTATTATAGTGTTAGTTTATCGTAGTATGTAGATTATAATACTTTGTATTCAAGGTGCAAATTTTTGCCTTTTGAGTTCATATATCTCTTAGTCACAAAAACATATTTATACCGATTTGATTATGCTTTTGGTGACAGCATGCATGTTAATGTTATAAAAAATTGTGTTCTTTTTAATTCAATATTATTTGGGACTTGAACCCTTAAACTAACTAGTTACTATATGATATATGACACCACTAAAGCCACCTTTTCGAATGCACTCACGAGAACAAAAAAAAAAATAGAGGATTTTCACCAATTTGCAGCCCTACCTATTTTGAAGATAAATAAGCAAAAACATTTGTTATGAAATCGGCAATCGACGATCGACAATCAAACAAAGAATAAGAAAATGCAGAGGAGAAAAAAAACACATAGAATTTACGTGGTTCACTAACATTGTGTTAGCTAGTCTATGGGCAGAGAGATGATATAATTTTATTAAGGAGAGTGAAACCCTAATACAGAAAATAGACCCAAAATACATAAAAACTCATTAAATAACAAATATTGATTTCGAAGCCAGATCCCTCACTAACTAATCGTAGGACATTTAGTCCTACAAGGCATATCTCAACAACATTAAAGAGGATTTGTTATAGCTCATGAGGCTACTATTGTTATTTATTGTGCTTGTTGTAGAATAGAACTATTTACTGATGCGTAGTCATTGACATTTTCACCATTTTTATCACTCTTTTTGGCGAAAATTTATGTTTTGTGTGTATGTTAGGTTATCGTGCATTATAATTTCTATGCATTATCATAATTTAAATTAATTCACAAGTTTAAAATTAAATTAATTAAAAATCTTTTACTTAAGTAATAGGGTTATTGTAAATTAAATCATATGGTCTAACTAAATTAATTCATTGTCATATAATTTCTCAACTTAATCATCATGAAGTGACTCAAGTAGTTAATGAGAATTTTGAGGTGCTCATTAAGGTGACGAGCTCAATCTATCATGACCTATACGTAGGAATTAATTTCCTATGATTTTCTAATTGACATCCAAATGTTTTTTTCCTTTTATATTTTTTGGATAATAATTTTAAATAATTAAATTTTCTTAATTTCAACTATATTGTTTTTTTTAAGTTAATTTCAACTATATTGTTAATTATTAAGAACTATATATACTATAACAAAAAATTTACATAAAAAATTAAAGGGATAAAATAGAGAGAATATTATTATTTTTTTTTTAAATGCAAATGGGGATGAGAAATATATTTCCCGTCCCTAAACCCATTTAGTCCACAAGAATTTTTTTCGACAGAGACCCTATTCTCGGCCTAAACAGAAATTCTCTGCCAATGGACACTTCTACCCATTCATTATGCATGCATTCAAATTGGTGTTTGAATTCGAAACTCACCATGGCATATTTAAAATTATGGCTATCATGATTTTGTAGAAGAAGAAGTGAATACTTTAAAACCGACAAGTAGGGATGTACATAGCCCAATTGGGTTAAGAGAATTTTTTAGACCAATTCACGGTTTTGGGTTGGTCAATTCTCCAACTCGTCCAACCTAGAGTTAGAGAGACACAATAACCTAACCCAATTTGAATATATAGGATTGGATTGGGTTGAGTTTTCGAGTTATGTTAATCTCCTCTTACTCTCTCTATATAGAACAATTCTATTCATACCCCGTAAATATATAAGCAATAAATAAAATATTGATGATGATATAATTGAACTTATATTACGTATCTTATTAATGCATATTTATTTATCAATATGCTAAAAATTTATCTATTATAAACCACTCTAAATCACTTCCCTCTTCTCTTTTAATTTTCTCTCGATCCAAACATGTTACTAATGTACTCAAAAAAAAAAAAACTTTCAACATTTTGTTTAAGAAATTTCCAAAATTTAAAAATGTTACATAAATCAACGATATAACATTATAGTTTCTTATAGTATGAAATATTAAAACTAATTTGTTAAAATTTAAAAATAGTTATAAATGATAAATATTTTATAGATCTAATTTGGGAAAGAAAACGGTAATGTCCCGCAATTTTAAAATTTTATTTCAAGATTTAAATTCCCGTATATATCATTTCATTCCATAATAATATTATTAATTTAAAATGGTTTTCTTGAAATATATTAAGTTTGTCTTAGTTTAAAAATATGGGATCTTAACCAAATGTTTTAATTTTCATTGTCATTTATTTACGAGTGTTATTTTTAGAAAATAAAAATAAAATTCCCGCCATGCCCACTTTCTTTATTCTTAATATACAAAAATTCTAAATTTCTAGAATTTAAAAATAGAGAGCTCCAAGGCAACGTGATGACTGCGCAACTCCACCCTTTGACCGGTTTAAATAGTGGCCTAAAAAAATAGTGCATTTCATCGGAAAACCTCTATTCCCGCCATTGTTGAAGATGCGAGAACCTTTGTGCTTTGCCAAACCCATGCTGCCGAAATCGATGTTTACATCATCTTCAACAGCCCAACCCATTTTATTTTCTCACATCTACCGATGGTTCGCAGCTTCCTCAACCCATTGAATTCTCGACAACGAGGCGATTCCACTTTAAAAAATGTTGAAAATTTACTCGATCTTCAACATATACCACCACTTGATATCGATGCAGCGGAAATAAACTAGATTTTAATTATGGCAATGACAAATATAAATAAATGGAGTAAAGAGAAAAGCAATAACACAAAGATCTAACGTGGTTCAACGAAGCCTACATCCACGGGCGAAGACGGCAAGAATATTTCACTAGAGTTTCAAAGACGGGATTACAAAAGAGCACACTCAAACACTCACCAAAATCCCAACACACCTAAAAATTTGAATAGAAATTAATATAAAAGGAATTTAGAAAAGAATTTATAAAATTCTTAATTCTTGCTGTATTATAATGTGGAAATATAAGGTTGTATATATAGCAATTTGATGGGCTATCAAATTGAAAACTTCCCGATGTGGGAAATGATTTAGCAACACAACAAATCTCCACCTTGATGCTAAATGATCCAAACACCAAATGAAAAAGCTTCAACCTTCTTCGCCAACTTTAAATTGTTTAGTAATTGCAAATACCAACCAAATTCAAGTAATGCTTGAATTTGTTTAGTGGAAGAGATTTAGTCATCACATCAGATGACATAGGTGTAAAAACTGCTACATTACCCAGAATTGTAGAACCTTGTAATCCATAAAGATTGGCAGAACTTTTCTGTCCTCTCATAACTGTCAAGCTAACTTTACTAACTTTCAAAGCTCCACCTTCACCAGTGAACTTGTACCCTTTTGTTGTAAGAGTACTCAAAGTGATTAAATTTTTCTTCAAATCCGAAAGTGTCTCACGTTAGAAAGTGTTCTGACAACTCCATCAAACATCTTGATTTTGATTGTTCAAATACCAACTATTTTACATGATGCATTATTGCCCATCAATATTGTACCTTTAGAAGTT